>QXVX01004272.1:0-19590 GCA_013436065.1 Halocynthia aurantium | reverse complement strand
CATGGGAAAGGATGGTGATAATGCTTTCCATTGTTATAACTAAAATATTCTTCAATAAATGAACGAAAGTTTTATTGTTCCGTGCGTTGTTCACGCGAATTAGTTAATTTTAATTCTGGTTAGCTAATCGGTATGAGCTTGTACTGTATCAAAACAGACAGAGGAAACTATCTAAGCTAGATTTCGAGAAAACAGCAAAAGTTATGAAATTAAACGCTAGATTAAGCTAGATTTTTAAGTTAGGTAATGAAAATTTCTGTTCTCATTTCTTGACGTACATTACATGAAACACTCGTGGTGTTAGGTTAAATGTTATGCTGAAGTAAATGTATATGACAAAATGCTACAAGAGAATATCGGCAAAATGAAGATACAGTTTCTTATACTACTATTAACAGGTATGAATTTACAGGTATTCCAACTACGACCGTTCCTCAGACTCACGACCGCTAGATAGTGTTGCCATTAGACCCTTACAAATTTGTTTATTCAGTTAATCCATCCATCGTCGGGTAACATGAAAACAATATCTAAAGATATTTTCCAGATCGCTGGTTCGGAACTTGGTCGTTAAGCGGGGAGTTTTTCATCGACTTATTTACTTTACGACCATGTCGTTTGGTCGCAACCGGGTCGTTAATCAAGAAGTGTCTTTACTTTTGTTTCAGTTTCGAGCATAGAGGTCGATGGGAAATGCAACGCATTCCAGTCACCGATAATAATCAATTCGACACAAGGAACTATAACGTCTTCATCTTATACGTTCATCTATAACGATCGATGTTATTGGAGACTAATGCCTCCGACTGACGTTGCAAGTATACTAAGGATCGATATCAACGATGTTCTACTAAATAATTGCCTCGGGATGATAAATTCTCTACTGCAAGATTCACCTCAACAAACTTGTAGGTTTCCACATGAACCAATGAAGGTGGTATTTGGAAATGATAAATACTTCACCAACTATCTCAAACAATATTTCGTTTTCAGCATTATGTCAAGGTCCTACGAATCAAAGCTTTCTGTACAGTCACTCTGAGACCTCTGCTCAATGTCAAAGTGAAATAGCTCAGCAAAACTGCACGTTAACAGCGAATTTAAGTCCAACTCAGCAACCTATATCATTTGAGTTTTACTACCTTTCGGGTAGTTGGGACTTCACACTGAATTACAGATTTATACAATGTACAGGCAAGCATATAAAGTTACTGTATTGAATCTATTTGAAGTGTTCAATCGTAGTCATTTCATTTAAGGGACTCAAGTCAAGCCATTACAAATACTTCAAAACTTTTCTTGGGCACATTATATATAGAGCTTACACAACTTTTACCTTGACTGAAGGTCAAAGTTACATACAGATTACCATTCATTTTTTACAATTCATACTTTTTTACAGGACCAACCGCGACCATTGCAACAACTACAACACAAGCTCCTACAACAATACCTACGACAGAGAAAAGTACTACTAAAATTACTACTAGTAGTAAGTTGATTTTAAACATTCAAATAACCATTCATTGTTTTACAGGACCAACCACGACCATTGCAACCACTACAACAACACGATCTCCTACCACATTAGCTACGATAGAACAAAGTACTACTACATCTATTATTTATATTAGTGATTCATAAACTTTCTTCTCAAATACTCCTTGCAGCACCCATAGGCCTTCAAATTTTAATGCTAAACTTTAATTAACCAATGAAAATTATGATATTATTAACATAACTAATCATCATTCACTTATTATCATATTATTATTCACCCTGTATTACAAGCCAAGCTTTACATAATAGTAAATTTACATTAATACCGATATTGTTACAGCAGCCACTACTACAACCGAAGTGACAGCAGCCACTACTACAACCGAAGTGACAGCAGCAAATATCCAGTCAATCATTATACCAGTTCTTGCAGGAGGGATTGCTCTACTAGCGCTAATCCTCGCTATCGTATTCGTCGCATGGCTTAAAAAACGGAAGAGGTATGATTGCTTATTGGCTTATATATACTAGCAGAGCGAGCAAGCCTCGCTTACAGAATTATTGTGAAACGAATAAGCTGTTATAGGTATATTGATTAGCCTGACGCCGGGGCCGGGACCGGGACCGGAATAATCTGAAGTCACCGAACCAAATTCAGTCCAACCGTCTTGTTTCTATACCGGTCAAACAAATAAACCTTCCCTTTTATATTTATAGAAAAAAGGCGAATGAGATCACTATCAGCCAATCTCCACCTTCTGTAGAACAAGCTCCGAATAGAGTAACAGATACCGGAGAATATGAATATGTTCATAATTACGAATATATAAGTGACACACAGTGCACCACTTCCACACAAGTACAAGAGGAAGGACATTATCTAACACCTATGTCAATGCAACAGATAGATCATGGATACAGTCCATCAGAATATGGCATAAGCTGCCCTTCAACACAAGTACAGAGGGAAGAAGGACCTTATCTGACACCTATACCATTGGAGCAAATGGATTATCAGTACAGTCATTCAGAATAGAGCTCAACTGGAAAGTAAAATGAATATTGATTGTTTAACTGTAGTGACGAACCAACTCTTGTGCTGCTTTATTTAATAACAGAGTTTGATTAATTACAGAGTTCAACAGTTCCTTTTTTTTAATGCTAATTAGCATTTAATCCCTTACATCTCCAATAAGCAGCCTACGATGTATTTTTTGATATATGATAGTGAAAGGATATTTGTTAAGTTTCCAAGGATGACCCTGCTTATAACGTAGCATATGTAATTAGTGTGGATGCATGATTTACACTCAATGACAAATACAATGATTATAAAATTATGAATTCGTGAAACGTGCATTGGAATGATTTGGTTAATGATGCATAATTTATTTCTTACTTGTTTTATTTCAATATATCTTTATACCACTGACTGACATTTACTTCAACTCGCCAGTAACGATATAACATATCACATATCAATGTTACATATACAGCAGTCCAGTACAGTGGAATACATTTTGCTTTGTCTTTTGCTTTTTATGATTAATTTTATTGACCGTGTATGTTTTAGACATGTGAAAGGTTGGTGATAATGCTTTCCAGTGTAATGTAAAAAATATTCTTCAATAAATTAACGAAAGTTATATTCTTTCGCGTGTTGATTAATTACGTTATTTTTCCTTTGTATGTTTTAGACATGGGAAAGGATGGTGATAGTGTTTCCAGTGTAATGAATAAAATGCGTTTGGTTAGCTAATCGGTATGAGCTTGTACTATATCAAAACAGACAAAGGAAACTCTGAAAGCTAGATCTCCAGGAAACAGCATAAGCTATGAAATTAAACTCGGACCCCGAACGTGCAATGTGTGATTTTATATAGACATTCATTCGATGATATGATTGTGCTACTTACTGTATCACTGTATCACGGTCGCACGGTAGCATGAAATATTCCGAAGATGATGCATGAATTGCAACGAATGGTAAACAGAACGTAAAAGCCTTATACATTAGTTAATACGCAAGCGTTATGAAGTAATAAGGAAATAGGTCTAATGCATTGCTATGTATATTCCTATACAATACATATACATGGTATTGTGGATAGGGCAGGAGGTTTGAAGGTATATTTTTAAGTTAGGTAATGAAAGTTTGATTCTCATTTCTTCACAAACATTAATTGTTAGGTTAAATGTTATGTTGAAGTAAATGTATATCATCAAAAGCTACAAGAGAATATCGGCAAAATGAAGATCCAGTTTCTTATACTACTATTAACAGGTATGAATTTATACGTATTTCAAATACGACTGTTCCTCACAATTACGACTGTTCCTCGAACTTACGACCATTACTCGCACTTACGACCGCTAGATAGTGGTGCCATATTAGACCCTTACGAATTTCTTTATTCAGATAATTCACCCATTAAAATGAATACTTGGTAACTTTTCATACTGTCATAGACTCTATCACCGGTTGAGTAAAATTAAAACTGTTCAAACTGCTACTTTATAAATACAGCGACACGACCAATACCTGGGTGAGTATAAATTAATTACTGAATTAATGTAATATGTATATGTATGTCGAACTACACATATCATAATCCACAGCCTATGTATGTAATTCGTTATGCATACTAAACGTACATGTAAATATCAAATCATGAATCATATATGTTAAGCACTAGATAAAAATACTTAATAAGCAGTTTAAAATGGGGCCTATATTCCCTGGGACCAGATCTACACCGTAGCAAACTATCGGTGATAGTGACGTACTTCATCTTTGTGTATTATATCAATTTAGTGAAACAAGTTAACGGACAATGCTACCACCCACCATCTAATGAAACTCCGACATCAACTACACTGACTGAGACTGAAGGAACACTTGATCGTTTAGGCGGCGGCCAAGAGCGCAGTAGATGTGAATGGATCTTTACACCACCTACCTTTGCTGATGTCTTATTGCGTATCAATTTAACGCGATTAGGAACGACCCCAACGAGTGGATGTCTGGTATCCGGGCTGTTTTTACCAGACGGTAAGAAATAGTAACTTTAATAAATATTGCATCACATTCGTCACCATCGGTAAGAAACGATAATGACTAATATACTAGTGTGAGATTGACGAAGTCATACACCTGGTAGTGAGTGTCTGGGAGAGAACCGCTACTGCCTATTTCCTTTGAAGGCTTTCTGGTGCAATGTGGGTAACTCTGCTAATCATTAAATAAACCGCAATGTGTTTTACACTACGCAGGATTAGTTCATTGTGCCGACTACACGCAGTTCACCGGAGCCTGCTTTCTATATACTTCCCTTAGCACTCCGTCATCATGTCAAGATGACATCACGAGGCAAACCTGCGGAAACGCCTCCGTGTTAACAGCGAATCAATGGCCGCCGTCTATTAGATTTGTTCACGGTTTTGCACTTGTGCATCCAGGCTTTACATTGGAATACAAATTCATAAATTGCGCAGCAGGTAATAATTAAAAAAGTATTTTATCTGTAAATATTGACCCTTTACTCCCATTGGTTTCTGAATTTCTACGGGAGAACGCGGTCCCTGGGGTTTATGGGTCGAGCCAGAAATGGTAGGATGAAATCTGGGAGTTGTGGAATTACGTTGAAGGGTCAACCAGAACTGTGGCATCACATCACAAGCAATATATCTTTGATTAATAATTATTGCATTTAATGTGGCTGAATGCATTAACTCAAATGATTATGTCCCTAGGTGCCAGGCCTAAGGCCAGGGGCGTTTGGGCGTAATGCACATTTTGACAGATTAAAATGGAGATACTGCTGGGTGTAATGGGCCGATCACTGGAAAAAAATATGCTGAAATAAATATCGAACGTTCGTATTCGATGGCTCGTTGTAATTATTCACTGTGGTTGAAATTAGTACAAAATTCTATTCCAAGTATTACAGTTGAGAATCCTTTTTCCGAAATTCCAAAATCCGAAAGTTAGATAAAGATTTCTTCGAAATTCGCAGGTCCTACAACGACGAATAGAGCTGATACAACTGAGCAAACCGAAACCACAACAATAAATGGAGTGACACCAGCCACTACTACAACCGGAGTGACAGCAGCCACTACTACAACCGGAGTGACAGCAGCCACTACTACAACCGGAGTGACAGCGACAACTACTACAACCGAAGGTACAGCAGCCACTACTACAACCGGAGTGACATCAGCCACTACTACAACCGAAGTGACAGCATCAGTGAATATCCAGTCAACCATTATATCAGCTCTTGCAGGAGTGATTGCTCTACTAGCGATAATCATCAGTATCGCAATCGTAGCATGGTTTATAAAACGGAAGAGGTAGGTTTGCTTATATTTACTAGCAAAGCGACCCAGCCTACGTAAACCTTTAACAGAATTAGCGTATTACAGATAAGCTGCTATAGGTATATATCCATATTCGTTACGTTATACTACAGTTATATGGTGACATTTTGGTGCAAATCCATCCAATCGCCTATTTTTTATTATTACAGTAGACAAACACACATAAACCTTCCCTTTTTTATTTATAGAGAAAAGACGAATAGGATCCCTACCAGTCAATCTCCACCTTCTGTAGAACAAGCTCCGAATAAAGTAACAGATACCGGAGAATATGAAAATGTTCATCATTACGAAGAAATAAGTGACACACAGTGCACCACTTCCACACAAGTACAAGAGGAAGGACCTTATCTGACACCTATGTCAATGCAACAGATAGATTATGGATACAGTTCATCAGAATACAGCAAAACCTGCCCTTCGACACAAGTACATGAAGAAGGACCTTATCTGACACCGATGCCATTGGAACAAATAGATGGCCTATACAGTCAATAAGAGTATACTGGTATATTTCTACTATCAGTGAATTGGCATAGCCATAGACTGTAATCACATCAAAATTTAAACTTTGTCTCTATTTTATCCTATGTTTTCAAATTATTGCTCAGGATTTATTTTCGGGAGACCAACTTACTTTATTTACTTAATTTTAATTCGTAAAGTCTGAATAAAAGTATTTATATTCAAAACATGTTGTAATGTAGATGAGTCTTGTATTCTGCTATTTATGGACATTATTTTATGTACAAAGAAAGATGTCAAACAGTTGCTCAATATTTTATGTACTATAAGAAAATGTACATTGCTGTATCGGGCAATGAATCGAAACAGGAAGCAAAATCTTGTTTCTACATCAAACTAGAATACAAAATTTCTCAACAATATATCACGACACGACTCCTTGTATCTTTACGCCAGATGAACGTGTGGTTATAAATAGCGTGTCAAAGGGTTAATACAGAAAACAGGAGCCCGGAATAACCTAACATATTTTGTATCGTTGTATCGCGCTTTAAGAAGTAGAGATAAAAATATATATTGAATGAAAGATAGACGGTGGAGTGTGAATAGTATATAGCAGTAACTGACAGAGGATAGAAGCCTTACCTACACAGCAAAGAGTGAACGAAATTACCAGGGAATATGAAAGTAACAGTTATGAAATTCTGTGCAATCGTAATACTAAGCCAAGGTAAGATACTTTTACACTTTTATAACTACTACATTTACTAATAGTAATATATACTAATTCGTACCGGTACCAAGTCAAGGTAAGGAGACATTCATTCAATTATATATATAAATCAGGAGATATAGTTATAGATAAGATACGTATACACTTTCATAGTCACAACTATATTTACCAATATTACGAGATACTAATTCATACTAATTACATACTATTATATACTACGTTATACTAAGTCAAGGTAAGGGAACATTTATTCACTTATATATAGCTTGAAATACAGTTATTATTATTATACACGAATGTATGTATGTATAGATTTACAGTACAGGGATTCTCGACCTATTTTCGTCGTGGTCTCCCAAGCGCTGATTAAGCCAGGATTTGGGATGGTCAAATTATACTACTTGCTGCTTGATATAACTACTTAATCTTAGTGTACTTAGTATTTCAAAAAAAGCAAACAAGGATACCACATCCCTATTCCGTTTATTTCAGTTTATTTTTTTACCCTCTGTTATCGCACTGTGGAACGCAGATGGGCCAACTGGACCATTTAGCCAAAATTTACCCAAAAATCACCCTGTATCCTATTGTGTACCACAGTGACTTTGATTTGCGTCAAGGGAGACTGCTATGATAGGTTATCGCCTGCTACAATGATGCTCGCTGAAGGAAGCATCTCAAAAAGCACTTTCAGTAAGGGAGACAAATGTCAATGGATTCTCGTTTCACCGAATTACGAAAATATGCTGCTGAGAATCGACATCAAACATCTACGAACATATCCAACAAAGCATTGCACAGATGGGAGTTACTTCATCTTACCAAATGGTAATTTATATTTTATGTTAAATGAAAAGAATACATTACGGTACATTTAATTTCAATTACATTAATTAATTACTTACAATTACATACGTTAATTAATTTCGTTTCCCCCTAAAATGCAGTATTTCTTCAAAAGTAACGACTAAGGATTACGCGGAAACCAAGAGTCTGATTTAAACAAACTGTTCCATATGATATATATAATATACGCGTAAATTATTACAGTAAGGCTCGTAAGGATGAGGCAAATTACTTCGAGGTATCTGAGGTTCGAGCTATCCCATAAGGATATAGAGGTAACACACGCTTACACTTTATTAAGAAACTAAGTCTGTGCGTCCATTTTTTTCTTTTGCAACTACCAGTTCAAGTATTACGGGGGAACATAGTACACTAAAACGCAGCTAATACGAACCCCCAAAAAATGCCACCAATAAGCAATTTATAGGTCTCTACGTTATTCTATTATAACCGTTTCTTTCCATATATTCCAGGCACGCTTATCTGCAGTGACAGCTCTGGCGAATGCTTTCTATTCAGCCATAATACAACACCAGTTAAATGCGAACATGTCATTGCTGACGGAAACTGTCCGATCTCCATTCTGAAGGAAATCCAATGGTTCCCTGTGCTTACGTACGAACAAGATGCGTTCGGACTTGGTAAAGGATTTGACCTGGATTTCAAGTTCATTGATTGCGGAAGTAAGTGAGCAGGATTATGTTAATGGACACGGAGTGCGTAGGAGCAAAGCAATTGTAATTCTAGGTTGGTAGGGGCGTTAGATCAGTAGGATTTGATCCCCTCCGGACCCGAAGTAAGCCCAGATCAAGACGATAAACAAGGGGAACCAGAAAGTTTCTTACAGATTTTTTTTAATGGTCCGTAAATATTACAGTTAGTATTTTTAGACTTAGAGCAACTTTTCCTTACTGGTCCGAAATCCTACGACTGGTCCGTAATTCTTACTGCGATATAAGACAGTTACTTTGCTTACATGTAACCAAAATCATCCAATCCAGTATAATTTAACTATATTTCTGCCCGAGTATCAGATTTTGTGAATATGTTTATGAGTATGAGTTTCTAGTAATTAAGTTATATACTATTATTACAGAATCAAGTCCAGAATACGACGGGCCACTTCTATCACCACCAACACCAGTAGCAACTTCAACATTGATACCAAGTAAGGCGACAATATATTGATGAGGAGACAAGACAAGAATATTATGTTTTTCTATCACAGAATCTCAATCGAAACAAGTTATTCCACTCTCGATACTAGTGCCTGCAGTGACCGGGGGTCTGGTCATAATAGCGATATTGTTCTGCATTATATTGGTTTGGAAACGAAGGTAAACTGCATTATGTTATATGTCTGATGCTGGGGGCCGTTCAAAAGAGGATTAAGACCCTACCCTATGGGCTGGGAATCGGCTAATTGTTACGGAAAACCTATACAGTGGCGCCTCATACTTCGTACATGATCCGTTCATTCGAACTCTGAATTGTTTGAAGTCCAAATCAATTATCCCCATCAGTTAAAATGTAATTTAATTAATCCGTTCCAAGACCTACATTATTACATGTTCAAAAACGGACTTTTCCTAGCGAGTGCATGTTTTCGCTACACGCTAATATCACTTCCTTCCTAAGGCACTAGCAAAACGTTCCATAATTCCACTTACTCCAATTTTGAGATACCCCGCAGACAACTCTTTCAATATTGCGTTGCAAGTTGTCTCAAGTTTTCATTATTTTCCCTCACCTTGATTCATCTAAGCTCATTACTCGGTATAGGATTAAATTCAGTCACTTGATTACCCATATTCTATCATCAGCTTGTTTGAAACACATCTGTTATTTGTACCTTAGCAAAACCACTTCGGCAACCGTAAACCCGACAAGTTCAACTGAAGAAGAATTCAGAAGGGTTGAATTACGTCACAACGATGTCGCGCCAGTGACGTCATACAATACAACACAAGACAGACAACCATACGATGTATTAGGACAAGCGCACGACATCCGACATTCGGCAAACTACGGGACTATTTACGAGGCTGAATCCGTGGTACCTTATCTCCACGAACGTGCGTTCCGACAGCTACAGCATTCGGACTCTGTTTACACTGACATGAGCGGAAGGAACACGGACCAGTACGATGATGAAGATGACTTTACATCGGATGAGGACACGGACGAGGAAAGACCTCCGTTATACGCAGAGATAACTAAGAAGTGACGTAGTGATGACGCAAAAAAACAACGTCATGAATTACTGAATAGAATAAAGTACTTCTCGATTTATGTACGGGGAATAGTAACCTCTATTAAACGACGAAATTATTAAGATGTGACGTAATGATGACGCCACTAGCTACCTAACAGAAGCCCAAGGAAACGTACTTATTTATACCTGCCATAATTTTCCGAATATCATTAGCACATGTACTCAAACTATGAAATCCAGATAGCTGAAAAAGATCTATACTGCCCCTCCCCTCACACCTACTAGCTACCTAACACAAGCCTGAAGACACGCGCAGTACATGGTGAATGTTGATAATAACAGTAAAATACGAGTAAAATAGAACGCTAAGGTTAATAAGGGCCTCATTTAAATAACGGTAGTAATTTCGTACTGCAAGATCAGATGACAGGAAAAAATATTCAAAAATCTTACTAGATAGGCTTGGTCTTTAAGCATGTAGAAGTATCCATCCAGATGTTCTCACTCATTCAGCAAGTCAATGCAGTACACAGCGTACATTACGTAAAGTAACCTATCCTTTCCGTTAATAGTCTGAACATTTACTCAAGCACAGCACTTTGAGCATTGCTTCACCACAGATACATAAACTCACTGTAACTTACATTCCCTTAACAGTACAGAACGAATAGCTTAACAACAATACAGACAAGCAATACAGAACGCCTCACATCAACACATTAGCTCGTTATCTTACAAGCGAACGCATGTGATGAAGTCAAAACTCAGGAGCAATTATCACTAATAATAATTAACAATCACGTCACGATTCTCGGGGTAAAAACCAAAGATTCCACAATTAAATCACTGATTGTTTTTAACTCGTAAGACGAGCAATGATTCCCTGATAAAGAATCTGATAGTTTTCAACTCGTAGCGCACGAGTGGTGAGACGAGACAGTACTACTATATATAACATACAATCAAAATCCATTTCCCTGTTCTTGATCAAGACACAATCACCTAGCACCACAGTCAACCCAGCTGCTAAATAGGGTACCTGGGTCACTGCAGCGATGACGGTGACATTCTACTCGGTTATAGTAACCTCTTGAATACGTTATCACTCTGTTAGTGACTATAGGTAATACCACATCGTATCATCCATTAAAGAAATGAATAAAAAAATGCATCTTTACGTTCAATCATTTCGTATAAGCCGCTAGGGGTCAGTAGAGGGACAAATTCAGTACCAGCTGAATCCTATCTATTTTTATGAGAGCTGCTAAGTGTTATTGCGAATGCAGCTCCCAATCAAGATAACCCGGGTCTTGTTCAAGCACTGGAAACGTGCTAATCGGAATATTGAACAACATTGGATCAATTTGCATCAAGGAAGGTGCAGTTGTAATTTTCATACCTAAGATTTAAGAAACTTTATTTGTATTTATGAGTTGATACGGTGAAGTTGTATTACAGATGAGT
Source organism: Halocynthia aurantium (assembly GCA_013436065.1). Classification (NCBI taxonomy): domain Eukaryota; kingdom Metazoa; phylum Chordata; class Ascidiacea; order Stolidobranchia; family Pyuridae; genus Halocynthia; species Halocynthia aurantium. Next base: position 7,984 of record QXVX01004272.1, on the reverse strand, counting down.
GTCAGACGTTTGGACAGAGGCGCATAGTATATATCAGATTATATCAGTTAGCGTCCCCTTTCGATTTATTAAATTATTTTCGCGACCGACCCTCCATGTTTGACAGTGATAAACGGTTCAAAATGGAAAAAGGCGCAATATATATTATACTAATACTAATACAACATATCATAGGACTCCACTGTATAAGGGAACAATTTCTAGAGTGTAATTGCATTCCATTGTAAGATGCGCATTATGCATTGATAGGGTTTCCGCATCGGAAATTAGCAATCGCGCATCATCGACTAGTATGCATTAATTAATACGCACGTAGCAGCGAACACGTATAGGATTCATACATCCAGTGTAATACGTAGTAAGGAATGAGTGTTACTAGATACTACACAGCTTACTACAATTAGCTTTCTAAACGTGTTCAGTACAGTCTTGTTGGAGTAACATTGTCATTCAGTCAAAGAATTGAAGTTACAGAATTATGAAGATCCTACTTTCACTTTTACTTTGTCAAGGTAAGATATGATTTTAATAGTAGTAAAATTAGAAGTAAAATTACTATACTGCACTGCAATAGCAATCCATTTGATATAATGTACATTGCTGAATTCCTGAACTGTATAAGACCTACTTGTGTATACGTATGACCCATTTTTACTTAGCTAGTACAAAATTTCACTTTGTCAAGGTAAGATATACGTTAATTAAGGTAACAAAAAGGCCAATTTTCTTGTATGTGGAATTGTCGTAGCGCTCCTCAGAATATAAAATTTATAACTGGATTATCGTATTTACTCTGTCAGTCATTCACGTTGTGACTGAGACTGTATAGCAAAACCCATAACACATACATCGCCTCTCGTAGTTATACTTGGTAAATGAACATACAGTAATTGAAATTGTTAGTTAGCCTCATGTATTAGTTGCCTACCTAATTTTCAGTATTGAATTCAAGTAGAAAATGCGAGTTGTACAATGGTAAATATGGTAATACTGTATATATAATGTTAATCGCGATAACAGCAATACACGTAGACACGCTGTCGAATTAACGTGACGGTATAGCGTGCGATCTGCTGACGCAACGACGTCATCTGTGCCCGAGCGTTGCTCTGTTTTGGCGCGTACTTTAAAATTGTAAAGAATTGGAAATATTAAATTTATTCTTAACTCGCAGGCAGTACAAACATGGTCGGCGGGCCCAGGTCTAGAATTGTGATTTAGATAAGTAAGCTGATTGTCATTTAAAATTTCATATCACAGTGCTACTTCCGACTGCAGTGGAGTGCCTTTCATGCCTATTATCAGGAAATGGAGCTAGCAGTTTGCCTGCAGTACAAGGAATTGTCAGTGATTACAGTTTTACACAACGAGGCCAGGTATGCAGGTGGACACTGACAACACCAAGTTACACAGATCTATTATTGAGGTTCAATATAAACGACGTATTGTCAAGCAATACTTGTGGAACAGGAAACCATCTAGCATTACATGGAAGTAAGTTAAAATAAATGTTTAGATACAACCAGGGTGACCTCTGACAGGTTTTTGGGCACTCTGACCTCTATTCTATCTAGCGCTATTGCTATTTTTTTTTGAGGTCTGACTAAATAGGAAATCATCTTCAATTACATGTACGTAAGTTGAAATCAGCGTAAATATTAGAAAGAATATGACGTTTTATAGCAAATGTAGAGGCTAAAAATTTACAGTTTGCTATTGCTTTTTTCAAACGATGCCATGACGTATGATAATTTATTTTACAGATATTCCAATTTGCAGCGATTCAAACGGTAAATGTTACATGTACGCTCGATCAAGCATTCCAGCATCATGTCAAGGTTATATTGCTGAACACAATTGTTCGGTAACAGTTCTGAATGATTGGAATCCGAGAATAAACTATTTCAAACTGGAAACACAATCACCCGCTGGATTCAGCCTGTTTTATTCATTCATAAATTGTGCAGGTAAAATAAGCTTTACTATATATACGGGACTAGCATTACAACTAAAATTTGTCCGGAGCCGCTCTGAAAGGCAGAGCAGAATTTGTTTGGCTATTGACATAGCCCCCCTGGTATCTGGGGCCCATTGAAACTAATTCACCAACTAATTCCAGCAGTGTGCTGGAATATAACCTCGTTTCAATTATGGAGGCTACGATTTAACCCTTTAATTTGAATAACAGTAATGATGTGTTACATTGTGTTGAAATTTTTATTTCTTACATTATATTATAATGTAAAATTTGATGACATTTGATCATTGCAAATATTAATAGTAATATATATCCATATTAATGATTGGAACAAGAAAAATTTGAGGGCCAACTGGAGAGTTCGGCTTGCGGCCCACAGGTAAATTTATGTATTTACACAGACTTAGAGACACAGCCAATCCCCCCCGACACGGTACCAGTCACCACTACTACAAATAGCATGCCCGTGGCTACGTCAAATGGCACAGGAGTTACTGAAACTAATATAAATACAACAACGACGAATGCAACAGGTGAATAACGGATTAAGCTTGCAAATCTTTTGTTTTTTTCTTATGCGCTGTAATTTCGCTTCAAGCTTTTACAAAACCAATATTCAATTACATTCATTTCAGTAATGAATTCTTCGCAACTATCAATAATCCTTCCAGTTATACTGGTTGTTGTACTCTTCATATTGGGATTGGTAGCCTTCTTCCTATACAAGCGGTTCAAAAGGTATTTTCTATATTTGTTTGTCCTACAACTAACTTTTCCCATGCAGTAAAACGTGTTCAAATTCGAATTCCATATGATACAGTAAATAATTTTACGAATTATTGTCATATACAACTTCATGTTTCTTACATCAGTCATTCCCATATCCCAAGCTAGTATCACTATACTATAGGCTAGACCAGGGGTTCTCAACACGCGGCCCACCGACGCATATTTTGCGGCCCCCAACATCTTTGATTATGAACGCAATCATATATCGTAATATCTGCGGCGTAATGAATGTGAACGATTTTCCGATTCGGCATCATTCTGTTCCGCATTCTTTCCAGCACGAACGCTATCCATTAATGATGTTTTAGAATGAATAAAAATGAATAGCAAGAAAGCATATTAAACATCAGTATAGGACTAGTAAATAAAGTGAATTAAATAGTACAAATACATGGTAATAATATTCTGTGGCCCGTTGCATCTGTTGTGGTTAAAATGCGGCCCCTTTTACCTGGGAAGTTGAGTACCTCTGGGCTAGACTCTAGCTAGAGGCTTCAGTCGTAAGCTACGCCTTCATCGATGCCTTGTGAATATAAGTTGACGGCTGAAGCTAATAGCCCATATCTGCATATACAATGTATCTCCATGTTGCATAGAATAGTCATTCACATATCTCATGCTAGTAATACGACAATATAGACTATTGGATTTTGGTGTTAAAACAACATCATCACTTAGTGTCGCTATATATATATTTACGTCTAATACAACCTTTTAATTTCAGTAAAATAGGTCATTCTGACGAGCTAGCAAAGGGGAACAAACCTAAAAGTACAATACAAGCCAATAGCGTAGCGACAGAGGAATTTTCGGAACGCAAATCGATCGAATATGAAGAAGATCCAGCGCAAACATATACAATAATGAAACCGAGTCCCGCATATGGCGCAGTGTATAACACTATAGAGAATCCCAATGAAGACGATGATGATGAATTTTCATCAGATGAAGATTCGGATGACGATGGTCATCCTGCTCCTGGTGCTATATACACACAGGTTATCAAGAAAAAGAAAGATGCTTAGAATTAATGACGTGTTTAACAAGATTCAAGATTTTATCTCACACTTTTACGTGCTCCAGTTTAATCGGTACATCCGAGCTTGATATAAGTATTCACACCGGGAATTAAGCAATGACTAGTTCTATATATATTCACCAAATATTTCGTAGTTCAAAGTATATTTTCTTGACCACTCAACCATCTGTGCAAGCTTGCAATACAGGGACGCTCACGTTAGAACAGAATTTATCCTTTTTAAAGTACCAGTATAATTATAAATGGTAAACAGCTACAAATTATCAACTAAGCTGTGTGTACTGTGGATTCTATTTTCTCAAAAGTTATTGTACTTGTACTATGGTACGTAATTTCTTATGCAGTACAGGTATTTGAAACGTTCAGTGGAACAGTTTGTGGAGGCTTTAAATTCATGATCGAGTTTTTTTGATACGACTACAGTATTGTTTTCTATGTTCGGATCACGGTTCACCTGTTAAACTGTTGTTCTTTGAATAAATTAAATTTGAGTTACAATCGTAATCCGGACTAATTAAATAAAATTTCGTTTTTCTGTGCTAGCCCCTCTCATACATTCTCTATCTTTTCCGCTCATGGCGTAAAAATAATCTTTTAGTTCAACAAGTTCAAAGTGTTACGGCCTTAAAGTATATTATATATTATATGGACGATTCGTCACCCCAGGCTCGTGAATTTGAATTACAACTGTCGACTACTAACTCTCGATCCTAACCCCGAAAAATACTACAGTAGCACTTTCCTTAAAAGAAAAAGACTTATGAGTTTGCTATGCAACGACATTTATGAGATTTTTCGCTTCGTATATTCTATATTTATCCTGTATATTCTATGTTTATCCTGTATATTCTATGTTTATATTATATCGTGTACGTATTACTGTGAATTGTTAATGTCTTAGGTAGGGAAAGTGTGAGACAAAATATACAAGCAGTTATGATCAACCTTGTAGTTACTATGGAACATAATTCTAACTAGGAATTCCGGTAGACCAAGGCTTCCCCGAAATTTCTGTAGACCAGGTCCACATTGACCCCCTTGGGTCCACAGAGCGATTACAGATGGTTAAAAAAACCTGAAGGTAATGTGTAAACGAGAAATCCCTGTGAACCATTTGTGGTTGACCCGGATCACGTTGCGCTTCACTCTGCTTATGGAATACAATATATATGGCTGAACTCAGTATAAATTTATCGCTGTGAATAAGTAAATGTGTCATTGTAATACAAATGGCTGTAAATAGAATGAGCCCGTGTAACGCATTTGCTGACTAATTAGAGAAAATGACACAGTGAATGTCCGGTATCGTATAGAATTGTAATAAGAATTAAGTTACTTGCTTTATTTCCTAAACAACGTTAGCAGCCAGCAGTTTACAATGAAGCTCGTATTTCTCCTGTTACTATTCCAAGGTAAATATTATATTTCGAATTCTATGAAAATTTTGTGTTAGTTATGCGGTGATTTGTAGCTCGGTATCGGGCAGATAAGAATGTTGCAGTCCGATGTGTTGCAGAATTATCGAAATGTATTATTATAAGATATATAAGCTGCAACAGAGGTGTGCAACCTGTAGCCCGCAAACCGAATTTGTGCGGCCCGCAGGAAGCTGCAGTTTTAGAATAGAGTACGGCCTGTAACAGGAATTCAGTGCCACTGTTTTTGATGTTATATGAATAGCGAAACGTCCCTAAAGTTGATTTATTTGATTTGCATTTGATTGCATTGATTTGATTTGATTTATGCCAGTCACTAGTAGATAGTCGAAGGGAAATGCAAGTGCGGCCCGCCGTCTAATCTGGTTCAGTGTATTCGATCCGGGAGTGCTACAAGGTTGCACACCTCTAAGCTACAACACAAGCTGATTAAAAAGAGAAAATCTGCAAGCTTCATCAGTGCACCGAACCATTCGGGATTGCGTAATTGCGTAATTTTTTAACTATTCTCTAGTGACATCATCGAAAAACTTTGCATATGGCCGGTGTATTGCAACCTTATCAGGACAAGGAAACATCAATTTGCAATTAAACAGCCAGCAACAACGAACATGTGGATGGACATTTCGAACGCCCGATTTCGACTCTTTACTTGAAATAAGTATCAACCGATTGGAATCTACTAATTGTGTATCTGGGAATGCATTAGTTCTTCCTAATGGTAAATGCATGCTTCCATATGATGTACACCCGCCAATAAGAATTGTACACCCGCCAATATTTTTTTCAACCTTTGACCTAATTGACCTTTGATTAATAGTAGACTATACTTCATATACCTGTGATAATACCTATAATACGGAAGTAACATAGTGGGAATCACTATGCAGCCAATAGACGTTCTGATAATTCAACGCTACATAATCCGGCATATTCTTAATCACAAACTCATGAGATACATATACTTCACGGCCCCTCTTAAGCCCATCCATGGACCACTGGCTTACAAGGAACATTTGGTCCCTCACTGTTTTTTACACCACATTTTACGAATATAAAATATTACTGCACTCTCAGGTACGACTATTTGTGCAGACTCCGCAAGAAAATGCTTTATATTCGCTATACTAAGCACACCAGCATCGTGTCAAGATGATATCATAGCTGCATCGCAATGTGAATTTTCAGTGATTACAACACCGGGATCACCCGTCATGACTTACTTTCATCGAGAAGATGCGAGCAATGTCGGATTTCAATACAGTTTCACGAACTGCACAGGTATAGCTTTGTCTGTGAATAGTGAAACTAATCCAGCAATGCTGGAATCGGTGGTATATCAAATTAGTAGGAGAGCATACTCGGAATACCATGTATTTAGATTTTCAATGGACAATTTTTACTAATAGTCTGGCAATTTATATTCGGTATTTGTTTGACTAAAGTTATTGAAAGACCATGTTGGATTAAAAGCACAGGAGGTGAAAATAGGAAATGTAAAGAGATCATATTACAGTACAGTGATTGTGCAATTTTATTCAACTGGAAAACATACGGGATTTTACCATATATATATATTTCAATCTCTACAGAGACGGTTGTTGAAGACGTGACGACTACTGCAACCACAACAATCTCAACCACGACAACAAGCTTAGTTACAGAAGACGGCATCACTACCACAGAAGCCATTACTACTCCAGGAACACAAGGTACATTGCGTATTTATCTATGTATGAACCTATTCATATTCTCTGGTATCCGTTTCTTTATTCCAATTACACAAATATGTCACGTGTTCACAAATATGAAATATATATATACTCTATTTATTAAATTTAATTTGCCTAAAATTTCCTATTTTTAACCGGGGATTGTCCATATGAGATTGAGTGAATGGTCTCTATTTTTCTTCATACTTTTATATTTACTTAGACCAATTTCTTAGCCTTACCACGTTCTGTTAGTTGTTACAAGTATCATCTAATCGAACTCTGGAACTCTATGTAGTGAGGTTAAAAAAAGGGTGATGTAAATCATCATATAGACGTGATTTAAAGTCAAACACCATCACGGCACCAGTCACTGCTATTACAACAAATAGTATAAACTGTCACCCGTCAGTTAGTACAAGTATCATCTAATCGAACTCTGGAACTCTATGTAGTGAGGTTAAAAAAAGGGTGATGTAAATCNAGAGATCATATTACAGTACAGTGATTGTGCAATTTTATTCAACTGGAAAACATACGGGATTTTACCATATATATTTATTTCAATTTCTACAGAGACGGTTGTAACCACAACAATCTCAACCACGACATCAAGCTTAGCCACAGAAGCTGTCACCACTACCATGACATCAAGCTTAGTTACAGAAGACGGCATAACTACCACAGAAGCCATTACTACTCCAGGAACACAAGGTACATTGCGTATTTATCTATGTATGAACCTATTCATATTCTCTGGTATCCGTTTCTTTATTCCAATTACACAAATATGTCACGTGTTGACAAATATGAAATATATATATACTCTATTTATTAAATTTAATTTGCCTAAAATTTCCTATTTTTAACCGGGGATTTTCCATATGAGATTGAGTGAATGGTCTCTATTTTTCTTCATACTTTTATATTTACTTAGACCAATTTCTTAGCCTTACCACGTTCTGTTAGTTGTTACAAGTATCATCTAACCAAACTCTGTAACTCTATGTAGTGAGGTTAAAAAAAGGGT
>QXVX01004266.1:0-75774 GCA_013436065.1 Halocynthia aurantium | reverse complement strand
AAACATACGGTTTTACTAACAGAGTAAAGTCAAAAGAGCATTAGAGAAGATTACCCTCCTGGGGCTATTCGATTCTCCAGACACCAATGTTATACAAAAATGACAGCAGCTACTTAGAATTTGTTGGATATCAAAGAAAAACTGGTGATCTCTAGAATTGATTACATTTGTCTGTTTTCAATAGGATAGTTAGTTTGGTAAAGGGAATTATTTTTTAAAATAATATATAAAAACATGATGATGAATATCTCAAAAATAACATGTCCCATTGTAAGCAAGGGAAGTATGTGGAAAAGGTGTTCGAGTGGTTACAGCAAAAGCATTTCAGTTTTTAAGGAAAGGGAGCCGCACGATGTACAGAGATACGAAAACGCAAACAGCCAAATGTCAACAGGAAAAGCGTTTTTGCACAGGAAAGAGTTGAAACATGCAAACCGGATTATCATCAAACTAGGCAGTGCAGTGCTGACCAGGGGTGATGAATGCGGCATCGCTCTAGGACAGCTTGCTTGCATAATAGAGCAGATCGCAGAACTGCAAAATTCTGGACACAGAATGATGTTGGTGACTAGCGGTGCCGTCGCGTTTGGAAAACAGAGACTTCGACACGAGTTTGCGATGAACCAGAGTGTTAGGCAAGCAATAAAAACTAATCAATGGCAAACTGGTATTGAGACTGACAAGGTACCTGTGAAGCAGGGTATCGACCCAAGAGCTTGTGCTGCGGCTGGGCAGAGTGGTCTCATGTCTCTCTATGAAATCATGTTTGCCCAATACAATATATCGACAGCACAGATCCTTGTATCAAAGCAAGATTTTGTTGGAGAGCATAGATTCCATCTTCAGTCGACACTCGAAAGTCTTCTGTCTCTTTCAATTATTCCCATAATCAACACGAATGATGCAATAGTTCCTCCGCCCGGCCCCAACCAAGATCTTGAAGGTGTGATCAGCATCAAAGATAACGACAGCCTTGCAGCACGTCTTGGTGTACAAATGTCGGCTGATTTACTCATGCTCATGTCTGATGTAGACGGATTATATACCGCACCTCCTGGTACAAGCCAGTCTAAATTAATTAATACGTATTCCTTAAAGAGCCAAACTGCTGTTAAATATGGGGAAAAATCCAGGGTTGGCTTGGGTGGTATGGACTCCAAGGTCCAGGCAGCATTGTGGGCCGTCCAGAGAGGAACGTCAGTGGTCATTTCCAACGGATGTTCCCCAGTTGGCACGACTATTCTTGATGTGATTAAAGGAAAGCCGGTGGGAACTTTCTTTACAGAAGTCGAACTGAACGGAGACAATGCAACCACTCAAGCTCAAGCTGCAAGAACGGCTTCTAGAAAATTACAACTTTTAGAGCCGCAAGAGAGAGCAGGAATATTGCAGAAACTTGCTGCTCTTTTGGAAAGTCGGGGAGAAGAAATCTTAGCTGCGAATAAATTAGATATTGAGGAAGCAATGGACAAGGGAGAACTTTCTATGGCCATGATAAGCAGATTGACCCTCACTCGTGAAAAACTACACGGCCTCGCAAACGGCGCAAGACAGGTGGCTGCACTTTGTGATGGGCTAGCTGGTCGGATCATAAAACGCACACAATTATCAGAACATTTAACTGCCGAGCAGATCTCCGTTCCTATCGGAGTTCTTTTGATTATATTCGAATCCAGGCCGGATTGCCTTCCTCAAATATCTGCTTTATCCATCGCCACGGCGAACGGAATTTTATTAAAAGGCGGAAAAGAAGCAGCGAGAAGCAATCACTGTCTTCATGGCATCGTACAAGAAGCCCTATCAACACACGACTGTTCTGATGCTGTCAAACTGGTGGACACGAGAGAAGAAGTGTCTGATTTGCTTAAGCTCGACAAAGACATAGATTTAGTCATTCCCAGGGGTTCGTCAGAAATGGTACGAGGTATACAAGAAATTTCTACGATACCTGTTTTGGGCCACAGTGAGGGAATTTGCCACGTCTATGTCGATAAAGATTGTAATGTGGATATGGCTTGTCGCATTATACGGGATGCAAAATGCGATTATCCTGCTGCATGCAATGCGATGGAAACATTGCTAATTCACAAAGATCTAATTCACACCTCTACGTTCAAGGAAATAAATGACGTGCTTAGAGCAGAAGGGGTCAAGATCAACTCCGGACCGAAGTTAGCTTCACAATTACTTTTTACACCGAACGTAACGGATTCTTTGAATAAAGAGTACTCGGATTTAGAATGCTGTGTGGAAGTCGTAAACAATGTGGAAGATGCGATACAACACATCCACAAATATGGTAGTTCGCATACAGAGGCAATCGTGACTAACAGCGATGAAACTGCAGAATATTTTCTAAAAAACGTGGACAGCGCTTGCGTTTTTCATAATGTAAGCACAAGGTTTGCTGACGGACACAGGATGGGACTGGGTGCCGAAGTCGGCATAAGCACTACGCGGATTCACGCCAGGGGTCCGGTGGGAGCCGAGGGACTTTTAACATACAAATGGATCGTGAAAGGCGAGGGCCACACTGCACAAGACTTTAGCTCGTGCGGGACAAGGACATTTACGCATGTTGCTTTACCAATCTCCTCGTAGGAAATAAAAAGGATGAATCTATGCCATTATGTGTGGTAGATGTGGAGTTATGAAATTGATTTTGTAGAGGAATGTACGATAATTTTTGCAATATAGCTTAGTATGAATATTTTGTACATACCGTAAGTAAAATATATATCGTGAAAAAACATTTGCTAAAATGTCTCTAAAAACTATACTGTTGAATTGGTAAATATATTTTAAGAGACTGTTATTGTGCCTATAAATGTTTCATTATACATAACTATGTCGTTATAAGAAGTGAATTTATGTGATGCCACAAGTATTCTAAGTTTAATTATCTGTATGGATTAAACTAGTGCTCAATTTTTCACTGCAAGCAATACACACTGTTATTTTGATGCATGCTAGTATATATTGGTTACATTATTCACATTAGTGTAGATTATGCGCACTTAGAAGAAGTGCCTAAAGGAACTTCACCATAGTGATTGCCTTAGATGTCTTTGGTGTTTAGCATAATTACGATAAATAAATACTAACATTAATAAAACATGCTGTATGGAGTGCCAACAAATACTAGATAGCCTGAACCAATACTTTGATCCGATTGGACTGCAGAGCTCAATACTAAAGGTACACTATATCTATTTAGTAATACAAATACCGGCACAAGTGATAGATAACCAGAATGAAGCCCTTAGGCTAAGTGATATTACCGCTTCAGTAACAATGGGAATTATAAAGTAATAGTATGAAACAGCATATGAACTCATCTAACCAAGATAAAAAATACATCAAATTAACCAAAACTGAACCACTGCATCAATTTTCATTCCCATGTTCAGGTTGGATGGTACAATGATGCAGTATCAAAAGATTATCAACTTCCATATGAATACAATACTGTGGCATTTGTAGTTATAAGTAAGCCATCAATGTTTGAAAAAGCTTTCATACCATTCCTCAAGGCTAATGCGGTAAGTAAGGTACTCAAGGTAAGTCCCACAATGCAAACAATTGCAATTTCAATACCGTATTACTTCAAATATACGACGCCCTCGAAAATATGATGCAACAAAAGGCAAATATATAGACCTACGTGCAAACATTCAGGAACCTCGATCAGATCAGTCCACACCATACAACCAACTCTACTAAAACATGTTACTCATCAAGCTCAATTTCAATATTTTCAATCCAAAATCTGGTACTGGTACTACTACTCTTTGTTGACATAATGACCACCTCACTACTTATACAGAAAATCAAACAATCTATCAGTGTGAGGTGACACTGTAAATGCACACTGCAAGCAATGGTTGTAAAAAAATGAATGAATTTGTTAGGTTAAGAATGAGAAAACTAGCTTTTACTGAGAGGGAGAGCAAATCTGAGTGTACAACACAAGTGTCAGATGAGTTTTGCTCTTAAATGTCTGCTAATGCAGTGGCTAATATTTATAACACAAAAATGGGGTAGAGAAATGAATATACATGTGTCTTACATTGGAAGAAATACGGTACTTGAAGCAATAAGATAGATGAAACACATTCAATTAACTTGCAGCAAAACAGGGAGTCCAGATTTCTCATGGATCCGATTGATGAATGCCAGAAACACCATTTCGAAGAAGCCAAAAAGGTACTGCTTTACTAAATAAAGCCTTACAGGTAATTACACTACCCTATTGGTGATTTCTATTCGATGATTTCAGCTTTTTCCAAATTTGGAAGTGCATACAATTCAAGATTTTGAGCTCTATCCGAACAGAAAACCTAAAGCTCTTATGCAAACAGCTGCTCATGTTGCAGGAGCTGCTTACTATTACCAGAAAGCAGATGTTGAAAATATGCACAATGAAACATGTCCCAAGTTCAGGGTGAATGAAATTGAAAAAGGTGATTGCATATGTCAAACCCCCTGGGGTCCAAATGAAAGAATATATGGGATTTGTTATCACAAGTTATATGGAGGTTGGTTTGCCATAAGAGGGCTGATGATATTTAAAGATGTCCAGTGTCCATCTATGGAGAAAGTGGAGGCACCAAATTGTCTTCAGAAAAGGGAACAAATAGTGGATGCCTTAATAAAGTAAGTGATGCATTTAAAGTAAATAAGTATGCATCTCTTTATTCATAGGTCAATAATTTTAGATGAACACTACAGCTCATGTTTCACCTTGCAGACTAAACAAAAACTGGCAAGACTGGATGTTCCGCGACGTTATCCCGGTGGAGGAAAGATATTCGGAAAATCAAAAACTGTATTTCTCAACACCACCTAAGGAAAGGCATTCCATATTAGACCGTTTGTTACAATGAAAATTGTGTACATGTCAGAACATGTTACACCTAATTGATTAAAAGAGCCAAACTAGAGATAAATTATAGCTGACAAAGAACTATTACACAACTTACATGACCTCTTCATTAGACTATTTTTTTGACTCCCAGTATTCATGGAATGCTTACTAAATTAAATTCCGTGGCAATAAACTAGATGGAAATGTATGATTTGCCTCAGTTATTGCACTAACAACATGAAATCCATCAAATTCAAGCAGTATAGTTACAATGATATAGAACAGGTAAAGCAGTGTTTTGTTTGATTTTATCATACTTGTAACTGAGTATTTAAGAATTCTTCACCTTCACACATCACCTCTATAGCTAACACAGCACTGCCATCCAATATGCTTTCCGTACAACTTCCCAGAAAACCACACAAAAATCTAATGTTATAATGCAAGGTAGCCAAAAGACTATTTATTACTGCATCATGCAAAGCTAAAGCTTCAATGCAAACAACGAATTAGACTTTAAAATAGAGAACAGTGCTTTGTGCAAATCATCTCAGCCTTTTTCAGTAAACTAAACGTACAGTCTTACAATTATCTGCTAATCCTCCCTATTCCTGTAGAGGTAAAAAAAAAAGTATGACACATCTCACGGCAACAGGCGTGACTGAAAACAGTAGTAATTTTATCAAACGCTAATCGAAGACGGAAGCTAATCATTTGAAAACAAATTAGGTACATTACGAAGTGCATAAAGTAAAACTGAGTAAGCTAGGCTAAAATATTTCAACAATTTGAATTCGGTTAAGTGCAGTTGTCCTTAGGTGTGTGATGGCATTCTACCCAGTACCAATTAGGGATAAAAAAAAATCGAACTTCTCAAGAAAGAGAACTAGAATGAAAAATAAATTTAAATTTGTGTAAACTATGTTATACTCTTGGCGTTTGTATTATATGTTTATATGTGTGCAGACACTAACTACTAGCAAAAGATAAACTAAAAAATCTCTTTAAGCAAGCATAGGCAAGTTACTCTATAAAATTATGCACTAGAATCCTTTGAGCTCCGGAATGTTCTCAAAATATTTTAATGATTCTGGATTTTTAAGAGCAGCGTCGTGAATAATTTTTTTTCCCGCTATGAGGTTAGCCACTGCAATCTCGACCTTTTTTCCACTGATTGTGTACTGCGATTCACCAAAAAAATTAATGATATGATGTTGAAGAGCATAAAACAAAGACTTACCGGAATGTCTTTGGTTTCGAGTATCAAGGCAGGAATGTGACGTGGTGACAAGCGGTCTCTGATCTGCGATTTAATCGTTTTTACAAGCGAGTCTGTAAAATTTGTCCCCTCTGTAAGCTTCAAAAATAATATCACCCTTTCAGACTCGGAATTGCGTTGAGCAACTGCCAAGGAGTCTTCCACTTCTCTGCTGAAGAAACCTTCGACTACGTAACGAAAACAGTAAAAATATACATGCATCTGCAACACCAGTGAGTGTAAACGGGTAGACCATACTTATTCTGTACAATTCTGAAGATCCGAATCGTACTCCATTTGGATTTAATGTTGCATCACTCCTTCCCAACATAATAATTCCACCTGTTGCTGAAGAGAATACACAGTAATCTCCATGAGCCCAAACTCCTATTGAAGCAAGATTTTACAGACAATGTTATACAGAGCAATCAGTAAAATGAAATTAAGCATGGCACAATTGCATTCATTAAATTCTCAGTACCTGGATATTTGGAAAAATAAGCCTTCTTATAAATAGTTCCATCTTTGTCGTTCCAAAAGTGGGTCGGCATGCATGGAAACGGCACAGAGCACACAAGCTCTCCTCTGTCGTCCAAAACTGCCTTGCCCTCTTCATCATAGCAGGACATCGCCATGCCTAGATTACATGCCTGGATTTCACCCCGATAGACCGGGACTGCAAAGTTTTGTCCCATAAAGCAGGATATGATGTCTGTCCCGCCTATGTAGCATATTCAGGTCATTTTAATACATAAAAATTACGCTCACTTCGAACTTGAACTTTACTTACCTGTGATAGACCCCAAAACCACATCTGATTTTATTTCTTCATACACATAATCATATTGATGGGGAGCCAGAGGGGATCCCGTTGACAATATCGTATGAAGGCTGTCTAGTTCGTGGGATTTACTAGGGGTTAGACCCTTTTCTTGCATAATGCTAAGAAATTTTGGACTTGTCCCTAGGATTGAGATTCTGAAATTTACAGAAAGCATTGAATCAAAGATTAAACCCTGATAAACAGAAGTTTTGAACTGTACATATGAAACTCGATTGCTTTCCCAAAAAAAGAAAATTTACACAATTTGGAATTCAATTTTCTAGAAAACTTTGCACAATGTAACCTAACCATACTTGAGTTCATCAACAAGATCCCACAGTACAACGGTATGGGGTTTAAATTGAGAACCATCATAGAGTACAATAGCCCCTCCTGTTGACAACGCTCCTACGAGCCAATTCCACATCATCCAACCTGTCTGGAGATCAAAAAGATTTGTATGATGGTTTAAACAGAACAGGTTCTTGTTAGCAGTTGAAACGATAAGTAGGTTATTCAGGTAAGTCGCAATACCGTTGTGTAAAACAACAAGATATCGGTCTTCTTCATATTTCCATGCAATAAATGTTCTTTCATGTGCTGTAGTAAAGTACCCTGATGCAGAATATATGAAAAATATTGCAATTAGTTGTTACCAGTGAACATAGCAAGGTTCTTCATGCAAGCATACACATTCCACTATATTTATATTGTAAGTTTGATTTGTTTAGATATGTACCACACAGCTGTACACTTTGGTACATCACTCCACTCCACTCCACTAATTCGTACTGAGGTCCATTTCCAATTTGAGAACGCATTGTTCTTTATCTGGCATGTTATAATGGCCCTTGCAATCATTTTTTTTCAAATTATGAAAGGTCTTTATGGACATGGATTATATTAAATCTGTATTGTAGTTGTAGTTATATCAATATATAGTTAGAATATTATCCAACTGCTCACATGAGATCCCAATTCAAATAATAATTATAATATTACACTATCCATACACTGTAGTTTCTTACCCCGGCAGAATGAACCATACATTTTGGTGGGCCGGTCGTACCAGACGAGTACATGATGAACAACGGGTGATTGAACGGAAGTTGCTCAAATTTTAGTTCACTGCCTTCGCAACCACTCAAGAATTCGCTCAGAGTCGAGCTAGGACAATACAATATTGAATAAAACTAAAAAACTCTCAATGGCACTTATTCTTGAGCGAATACCTTTTTGGAATCTCAGAGATGTTAAGCTCCGATTCTTTGTGAACGAATGGAATGATGATAACATGTTTGAGTGTGTGCAGTCCGGCTGCGACCTGTTTCAGTTTTTTAAGGTGGTCATGAATTTTTCCGTTGTACCACACAGCGTCGACCGAGAAAATCACGCTGGGCTCGATTTGATTGAAACGATCCAAAACACCCTAGAAAAATAAAAATGGATTTACTGAGAAAAATATATTCAGTTAATATAATCCAAGAAATTATAATATAAAATGTCTCACGGAAACACCGAAATCAGGAGATGTTGAACTCCAAATAGCTCCAATACTTGCAGCAGCAAGCATAGCAATGATTGCCTGGGAACAATTGGGAAGATAACCTAATAAAAAGAAAATTTTAGCCATTCCACGCAGTGTTCATTCTGTTCTAACATAAATGTTTATATAGCTGCAAAGAAACAGGGATAGCCTAATTGTTAGGAGTGCAGTTCTACTAATACCTTATACAGTGAAAAATATATTTACAAGCATTACAAAAACTCGAATTACTAATGCAATTACATACCCACAACTCGGTCACCGGTCTTCACACCGATATTCATCAAAGCCTTTGCATAAATCGAAACAAGATTCTTCAGCTGCCTGTGAGTTATCGAATTGATTGCACGGTGTTCTCCTACGTATGAAACCATCAAAATGATAAAAGGAAGCAGCCAACCTCAATGTAGTCAATATCCTACCATTTCAACTACATCATGGCAATAAGTTGTTAATAGACTATACTATTTGCCATGAATAAAAGTGAATCTCAAATATAAGGGGTTGGATTTGAGACGAAAATTCTAGGAAATCAGATGACTCCTTAAAGATAAGTCGAGCCTGAATTCTGAATAGTTATGTTATATGATGGCTTTTTTAACTACACAACATAATTTTCCAGATCATATTCAACCTTGATAGTAATTTTCAACAGAACCTCGACTCCAGTATCTACATTAATTAGTTTTCATATCATTAAATGATCTCACCAGTTTCAAAAATCGCAATTTCGTCATCATCAAACCGTAATATATTCTCTGCATAGTTCATTTCCGCTCCTGCAAACCATTTTGGAATGTCTGTGATTTTGAGCTTCCTATCAACGACTTTGTCATAATTCACAGAGTGCAATACATCAGCATCCTTCCAAAAAAGTTCCCAGAACTTATCGTAGTTCTCTACCGACCATCGATAGAGTTGGTGATAATTTTCTATCCAGATATATTTTGGTTAAAGAAAATGTAGATGAAAAATTAAAATGATGATTCTAGTAATAAGACAATACCCAAATTCAGGCCTTGGGTGGCATTGACTTTCTGTCTAAATTCATCCATTCTAGAGGATTGATTTTTGGGCGGAGACCACATCATTTTAGGAGACATGACATCCTTTGTCCCATTTGCATCTTCTGACCAGTTATCACCCATGTTTTCAGATCGCTTTTCCTCTGAGGCAGTATTTTCATTCAGCGTGCACCGCAGAAACACCCAATCTCAGATCACATATACAGCTAGGCCTAAAAGTATTCTATAAAAAATAATACAAATTTACAGACACAAGTGACGATGGTATCGAATATGACAGACAGAAAATAATGTGCAACGTACAATACTATGCTAAAAACAGTCTACAGATGTACCATGAGTATAATAAACATACCAAGCACCAGAAACAGTAGAAAAAGAGACAATGGAATAAATCAACTGCTCAAGAATAGGAAAAATAAAAAATAAAAAAATGGAATTTAAGATTCAGATATTCAAGTCATTGTAGTGCAAAATGCAATTCTCGAAGTAAATCGCATCTCGACACAATTATTTTATTATCTAAAATCTAAATTATCTTATTTCATTCTCATGCTTGTATGCAGGGTATTAGCAGCACAAATACTATACCGAATAAAGAGATGAAGTTGCAATAACGGTCGAGATGGATGTGCCAAATGTAGGGCAACCTAAAAAAACACAATCGTACTAGCAAATATTTAGCGTGAACTTTTTAAACTGTGCAGATACTGAAGATATCATCCATACAAGTGAAATATATTAACATGTAAGAAAAAGTCAAAAGGAAAATATCTTTCATATTCTTCCTTACAATGTTGAGACGTATCAGTTACACATAACCTAAATGCATTACTTTCAGGCTACTACCACTCTTTCCTGCTGCTTCATCTTGGTCTTCATCTTCTTGTGCTCCAGAATGTTCCTGCACCACAGCTGTTTATGTGGGGTCAGAAATGAGTGAAGAATATAAAAATCATATTCCAGAATAGCAAGTTTGGATGTTTTATAAACCCATACATACCCCTGGCTTCATTCATCAATGCTGTCATAAAGTTATTCATTTTTGGAGGTGGGTACGAAGGTGGTACCGTTCGTTTCAATTTATCCTCATCACGTCTATCTTTTGATCTGTCACCTTGCGATCTAGCACCATCTTTTCTGCTCTGTCTGACTCCCTCATCTTTTCTGCTTTCTTGCAGAATTCTGGGTGGCGTGTTGATATCGCCATCGTCATCTGAATATGAATCTTTGCAACAGAAAAAAAGTATAATAATTTTATATTTGTATCAGTAAATATGATTAGTGCAAAAATACAAAGACAGTCGGGGAAAGTTTTGGTTACTAGAGACAGAGTCGCTACTTTATTACAGGCTAAACGTAAATCTTGTTGATAATGATGGAATGTTGATAATGGTGGAGAAATGGTGGAAGAAATGTTGTATTCCAGTATAAACTTGCCCCTAGCACACACCAGTGTCATCCAACGATCAACAATGATAGAACAATAGCGATGAAAGAGTAATTCATCATTCGATTTTGATTCACCACAGCGTTTAAAAAATTCCATGTCCAAAAAAAACAGGTACAATTCCAACCACAAATATGAATTAGATGCTGCATTAGCACTGGAAAATACAAGAGATCAAATACCAACCTTCATCCTCTCCCTCCGATGACCCGGAAGACTGGAGGTCATATGCTCGTTCTTTAGCCGCCCTTGCAATTCTGTTTTCTCCTACTTCCTTGGCCGCAAAGTGAAGGTCAACAAACAAATCCTGTGCCTGAATGTCTTGCGCAAGCAGAAAAGACTTTTCGTAACGACCGAACCGTAGCAAGTGAAAAAAGAACTTTCTTGCATATCTGGATATGAATATATGGAAGACATAAATAGATGAAATTTGGAACTAGAAACATGAACCTGAATATCAGGGATTGACATGCCATTGATAGTATGATTGAATGAATCTTTTCTTACCTCATCTTTTAAGAATGAAATAATGATTGTGATTCTTTTTTATAGTAAATTGAGTCAATAAGTTGTCACTGCAATCATACCTGCTAATAGCATGTCTGTATTGTACTACCACAGATTCTGACAGAGGACATGATGGGGCATAAAACGTAGCTAAAGTCCCTTCTAGCTGGTCTAGAAAGAAAAATTGGTTAACTGAGATAGGACACAATCTATTCTGTTGGTAATGTGTTGAATGAAGACAAGCACATACTCTCTCTTTCGTGATTCAAAGGTAGCTTCAGCAAATGGTTGATAATTGAGATGAGACCATGGAAAGCTTGATTGCCATCTGTATTCCAGTTAATGTTGTTAAGAACTTGAATTGCAGGGGTGACCTAAAGTATGCAGTGAGGTATATTAGAAATTTATGCATGAATATAAATTGAAATCGACTGTCCTGGAAATCAATACATAAAAAAGGGAAGAACGCCATCAGAGAAAGAGAACTTACATTTCGGTGAGACAGATATTCTTTAATGATATCCAGAGGCCTCAATAAACCTTTGTTGATAACACCGAGATTAAGCTTCAATATAGCTAATGGACCTCCGTCAAATAAAACCAATGCCGCATCGTGAGTCGGGTTTAATTTGGTTTGCTGAACAACGCCTTGATTATCGCTCGATTCTTCTTTGCTCTGATCCAGCCAAGACAAACTAACCAAACCATTGCCTGCCGTAAGAAACTGGGAGAGCTAAAAATAAATAGAATCAAAAATTTAAACACCACACACACCATTCTTTATCCATTATTATTTCAACAGCAACATGGCATTGCGATTAGCCGATTACCTTCAAAGAACTTCCAGGCAGTCCAGAAAACAGATCTCCTATCAGTACTGTTGTCAATGGAGACAAGGAGGTGTCATAGCAACGTATTTCGGCGCTACCACTGGCGACCATAACAATTCCACCATTAGGATGCCATGACACGACACTTGGCACCAAGCTTTCTCGCACTTGAACTATTGCTTTTGTTATGATGTTGTAAACGATAAGTGTGCCGTCTGTACAGCCAATCACTACTTTATCTTCAGTTCTAGAAGTAAAGTTTTCAATTTCAATTCTTAAAATAAAGGGGGGCCATGAAATATTATGAACAATGTAAAAGGTATCATGCTAAATTAATTTTCGTTGGCAAAGTCATTGTGATATATATTAAAGCATATATTGATAAATCCCAAGAATGGAAATTGGAACATTGGACTTAATGATCTGATCCAGAGTCCAGATTCCCAATAGTGGATTTTACTGCAACTGGCTATTAACACTACTACAAAAAGGCTGCCATAGTTTGCATTAGTGACTATAAGCACTCACTTGTTTCTTGCACTTGACAACAAACCGCTCTTGAGTGGTAATGTGTTAACATTTAACCTCTGGATCTTGTTCTGAGTGCACTCATACACAGTGTAGTGAAGAAACGATTCCTTTCTTACATTTACAGATTTTTCAAGGGTGTGAATCTGGTAGAGATATAATCAGGTCTTAGAAATGCCAAAACAAATGCAGGCAATACTTTATCTTACTGTACCTGATACGGATTTAAATTACTGAAATCAACAGAGAGAGGATCACATTCTGTCTGAACGTAGTTAAGCACTTCCAACCTGAGATATATAGAAGAAGATTTTAAATGTTCTGCTGTAGAAATAAAATATTACGTACAGTATTTCAGTAATATCTAATATTTACAACTGAATATCACAATTTACCTTCCAAATGAACACCCTAAAAGTATCATGTTTGCCCTCTCTTTGTCGGTTGATGTTGGTGTCCATGAATTAGGTCCTTTGTACGATGGACACCAACAAAGAGCTTTATCTTCAAGTTTGTTAACGCGAAATTTTTTATCACTTTTTCTGTTGGGAGTGCCTGATGGAAACAAATGTTTTTTGATATGAAAGCTATGGTGAAATCAGTCACAATTCCTAGAAAAATGGAAATGTGATAGATGCAAAAAAACAACTGTGATAAGAATTTCTAAGAAAAAGGAAATTAATTTAATTATTGAAACCAGTGAGTTCATACAGCTCATACACTTGCTTTACCTGGAATATCATGGAATGAAATTTTCATATCCATCGATGATATTTTGTTCGACACTTGCTTATGATCGGGAGTTCCAGGTCTTTGAGTGAAGCTGGCAAATCCAAGTTTGTTTTTGTCCGTAAAGCTGAGCAAGCAAAATTGTCTGCTCAGGAAAGCTAAATTGAGAACAAAATTTCATTCAGGAGAATGTTCATGCTTAGCCGGTTTCCAAGAGAACTATACAAGTGAAACTATTCAAAATCATGGAAAACAGACGCCACTTTAATCATAGTGCACCGACAATATCAAGTCAAGAAATAAGGAAATAATAACTAGGTACCCGAAGATATGGAACCGCCATCCTGAGAGATCTTTCCAATCAAAGATTTATCAAACACAATTTTTTGAATGTCATATGTGTCAGACAGAAGAATATTTATCAACAGTCCAGTGTGAAGAATAATCTGCAGATGTCAATGAAGTTAGTATTCTACTATTCTGAAGTGTTCACCTAAATAACCCAAACAATCACCTGCATTCGATTCCGTTTAATCCATCTCACGTGCAACACTGATTGCGATTTCAAAGTTTCTTCCATCTCCTTGAGAGAATCACGAAGGTGATCTGGACGCTTATTCGGAAGAATCCATGATCCACCACTACTGGTTACAAAATTCTGTTTCACTGAATAATATTGTCCATGACGTATGTTCTGTCCTTTTTGGCCTCCCTCTTGTTTTTTTGGCGCCTTTTCGTGATACGAACGAGCCGAAATGTTGTCATCTAACGAGATATTGAGATATTTGATAAAGCGGATACTCGTTCATGCCTCGCAATTCACACGAACATTACCTGGTATTTGACACTGGTGCTCGTTTGATGTCCAGTAGTGCAACTTACATGCAACAGTTGGTATCGGAAGGGGAATTTTGCTCAATTCCGTGTGAGATTTCATATCGCTTTTTCACATCTCATTACCAAAACAACCAGACCGTTGACTTGAATTTTCCCATGAACGAAAAGGTCACGCATTTACTGACCCGTGACTGGGTTTTGTACTGTAGACGTGTTAAGCAATGTTAGACATGCGTTAACTAACTAAGCCTTATCAGTAAAAGCGGAGTTATTCCCGATGTGGATTTCTGCCATTATCTAGCGATTTTACTCAATTCATTCATTGTCACCCGTTTCGAAGTCGTACCGGCTTCCAGTATGATATCTTGCACTATCTAGCGGAGAGGCACTAATTGCCCGCTTTGGGCAAATATACAGGTACATGCAAATATAAAAGTACATCCAGTACCAGGATGTAAAATCGGATATGCCTACAATGGCATGCGATAGGGCCTAAAACTCCATGCACCATTACAGCTTTCTAATGTGTATGGTTTGGCGAATCATATCTTTGGACAAAGTGACAAACACATACACACATGCCCTTATTATATGAATTCCTCTTTATTTAAAAAAAAAACTACACGTAATAGCTATAGCCACCTCCAAGTTCAAATGATTTGCCTCGGATTGAAGCAAGCATTAGGCTGATTCATACATACCGATACTAATATAAGTATTGTACGACTCGTTGTCATAAGCACGAAGCACAGAAATCACAATGGAACTTTTTCCTTGTATAACACGTTCTTTCAAGTTCCAACCTATTGTTTGCGGTCTTGACACTAACAGGATGCGAATATAAAATCATACTTGAAAAAGGAAACCTTCGTATAACAGTTAGCAAAACATGTTTGATCGGCTTCTCGTCTTGTAGATTACTATTCACTGAATACGATTAAATTCTATTTCTAGAATTTCATGATAGCGAACAAAGTTTTGCAGACAACGTGTTTCCTATAGGTTACAGACAATCACGGCGAAGATGCGTGAGAATATAAAATAGTCGCTTGTGCTAATTGATCCACGTAAAACTACGAATAATCACCGAAAGCCAACAACATCATCCTCATATATACTCGTTAATACATTCGAATGATTACTGAAATTGTAAATGCGTTGTCCATTCAGTCACATCAAGCATTTCCTGTTACACAATAATAACACAGAAATAGATCGAAATATGGAGAGTGAAAATGCTCATATCATTAAAAATAAATAATTACGGCAACAATCACATTACAAAAAGACATGATTGTAATTTTGTCAATGCGAGAGTTAATTTTCACGGAACCTTGATTTTTTAGCGTGATAACCCTTGACCTCATCATATCACAAGGAAACAGCAAAATTGATTTGATTTCATGTAAATTCATATTCAGTCAGTGCAATATTACAGAAGGTTATTATTTAGCAGCTGGGTTGTAAATCGACGAAAAACACAAATTTAGAAATACATCATCGACAGAGGAAAAGTGTGGATTGTTCTATAATGATAAAAAAGTGATATATATTAATAAAAAGCGGTTCCTTTAGATCGCAAACCATGTAATTAGATATGATCATATATTGACGCCTAGAAAGTAATGTTGGAGGACAATTTTGAATGAATACATTGGGAATCAGGTCGCTATTCTGAAGTTGAAAGTCGTACTGCAAAATGCCTTCGAAAAAGAAAAAATACAATTCAAGATTTCCTCCGGTAACAAATTATCTAATAAAAGAAAACATACCAAACCATGTTATAAATACTGAATAATTTTTATTTACAAAAAAGGCAAGGATTAAAAAAATTATGCAGACGGATGAGGAGATAGGAAAAGTGGCTGCAGCAGTTCCAGTTTTGATATGTATGTTGCATTAAGATTTTTTTTAAATGAAAAAATGTTTGTCATAACATAAATATTGTATGAACCGTGAAGTGCATGGTTCATTATAAATTGTCACATGTCTACATTTGATTTTGCTCTACAGCTAAATGCTTGGAGATGTTTCTTGCATCTTTACTATCGAAAGCTGGAGAGGTAACAAAGTCCAAGAGAGCGAAAACTATGTCAACTTCACATCTGTACGACTTTGATATGATGTCCATTGAGCTGGGATTAACTTTCGGGCTTCCGATAAAACCTATTTTTAATTTCAGTAAGCAGTGCATAATGAGCGAGTCAATGTTCGACTTCCTTAAGGACCATGTTGCTAATATTCCCGATGTACAGAACGAAGACGAACCTTCCGGAAGCTTTCCGGTAGAAAGAGAGACGATTCCTCGGAAAGCTGTGAGAAAAAGGTTAGGGTTCTATGTATGCTCATTTTGTGATATCATAAAGAAATATTATTCATATTCAAAATAAGGAATTCATATTGAGCCCCTCAATTATTTTAGAAGTCTTGTAAAGGTGAAAAAGACTCCTAAAAAGCGACCTAAGCTTGGTCATCATGCCAATAATAATGGCAGTGAAGAAGAAGTGAGTTCTAGTTTTATATATAGCTTATGACTCCACTAAGTAAATTATTATTACTATGTTTTTCTATATTACTTTCCTAGACCGATTCTGCCGATGACGTTAGTGAAAATGGCTCCGGGCATGAAGGTAGTGATGTTGCATTGTCTTCTTCATTTTCATCTCCAGGACTGTTGAGTCCTTCTATTCATTGTAAAGTGGAAGCTAAAAGGTATGGTGGATTAATTTTTCATTGTTATAAAGAATTAATGAATAATTACTATTTTAACAGCTCTGTAGGTGGTAGTCAAGGAAACTTCCATATTCCACTGGAATCACTCCTCTCAGATGATAAGATTCCATCGTCAGTCGAAATTAACAAGCCTCCCCTTACCACGGCAAATTCAAACGCATCCGACCACTCTTCGCAGGAGGAAAGGAAGACGGACAACGATCAGAAAACAAACTTGATGGAAACTGAAACGAATGCTGATGAAAAATTCAAAAAAGAAAACCTAGAACATGTGAAAGAGACAGATAAAACTGCTGTCTTGCCGGTCGTTAGGAAAGGGGTCATTGTTGCTAACACTGCAGCTTATTTGCAAACTACAGACAGCGCTTCTGTAATCAGAAGCCCAGGCTCTTCTACCATGCCATCTAAAACTCTGAAACCATTCAAGGACTCTTATATTGATTCGCAAAACATTGCTCCAAGAAAAAACTTACATATGCCATACCATGAAGCTTGCACGGATGGTAAAAGAACTGAGACTGAAAGGGGTTGTATTGATCAAAAAGAAGAGTCTGTAAAGAGATCTGCTACTGATGGTAATCCCGTTCAGTACGATCCGATATATGAAAAGGGAGAAGGTTCCGATTCACGTCAGATCATTGGCGAGAATTCCTTATCGCAAGTCGTTCCTCACCCTCCTCCTGGTGGGATGTTATCACTCTTATATAGCTCTGTTTCACTGCCGATTACATCGATACCCGTCCCTCCCACTGTTCAGCAGTCCTCTTCGCTGAAGCCAACACTAGGAACT
The DNA here is from genome assembly GCA_013436065.1 of Halocynthia aurantium. NCBI lineage: Eukaryota > Metazoa > Chordata > Ascidiacea > Stolidobranchia > Pyuridae > Halocynthia > Halocynthia aurantium. The sequence continues at coordinate 57,851 of QXVX01004266.1, read as the reverse complement.
AGTAGTGTACATTCGATACCTTACACATATTCACCATTATCCCAGCATCATTTGCATAGACCAGAAGGACATGAGCAGAGGTCCAGTGTTTTATATCACAATATATCACCTCATGTTGAAAGAGCTCCAAGAGCTCAACATCTTCATCCCAATTTATCCGAGTTAAGTCCTAGCATTCCTATGTCAACGAATAGCGAATGCTCGCCGTCACATTTAAGTTACGGCAGTGTCCCTGTCCCCTTCCCGTACCATCATGCTTACACTCCTTATCATCACAATCAAGCTGTGAATCCTTACTCGTCGCAACCACACTTTTTAGGTTATCCACGGACAATACTAACACCGCCGAGTCACCTGTCATCCATGGGTATCGGGTCACACTTGGCCGCTCACCCAGGTTTGAGTCATGCTAAGCCGGGTAAAACCAGAACAAAAAGTGACGAGGATGACTACGATGCTTAAATAATATCTTGTGATAACAATATCCTATTGTGTGACGATGATTTATCAAGTAACTGATAGCCTGTAGAGTGCTCGCCGATTATTCTCCGGTAGTCTGGTGGTTATCGTTCTTTTTTAGAGAAAATTAGTACCGTGCTTATTGCACCACAGCTATTTCTAAAGACATCAAGATAATTTCCTGAATCGCTTGAAATCAACTAGTACAACACAGTTCCATACTTGAAAATATACCTTTTGTTGTTTGCCAGTGAGATGCCCAACAGTTTCTGCAGTACAGTTTTAATGGATTGTTGGTTTTTCAGTTTTTACAAGTAAAAATAAAAAAGCGCTTGTGGTTTGCAATTTGTTACACATTTTAATATTTCTAATATTCATAGGATAGCTATACAGGAAGTAAGGTGAGTGCGTACTATGAATGGGATAGAGAATAAACAGATTAGAGATAGGGAAATAACCATATCGCATAGCAAACCTAAGAAAGATCTGGTATAAAATAAGAGAGTTATTAGCATACCCTGTCATAAAGGGAAATTGTGAGTAGAAAACATTTCTGCAACTTTATAGGACGGAAATAGACCAGTCTTACCTGTGCGCACATTTTTACCTTTAGAAAAGCCGTTCCAGTGGTTTCCTGCTATTAAAATTTCGTCTCCAACTAATAATTGTATATCAGCAGACTCTGGTTCGGGTGTATGATTGAGTATGACCTTCATTTTGTGTCCCAACTGTGGTATAAAAAAGTATATGTCGTCGAGCGACTGTACATCATCGGAGGCGTCGATTCTTGTTGTCTGCATTAATTCGTAGGCGCTTCTACACATCTAGATTCAAATAAGAGGTATGAGCGAAAACAGCATCAGATAATTACCGAAAGCAATAACATACCGTAGAAGATAAGGTGCAAATTAGGTAGTCGCACTGAGAGAGAAGAAAACTGTCGATTACGACTCCTGTTAATCCATCGTCTGAATATCTTCCGTATAAGCCGGCGCTCTTGGAGAACTCCTTAACGTTTAGGAAGTTGTAGTCGGGATACCTGTACAAAGTATCGAAGCACGTAACACAGGCAGCTGTTGATCTCCTTATTCAAATGGATGGAGTATTTCATTCTATACGGGTATATCATAGAAAAAATTATTCTAAAACTTGTGGTGCGTACAATTTAGCACATGAGAAACCGCTTTTTCATCGGAATTGGAAATATCGTGTAATTCGGTAGCGTACAAGTACTTGAACTTTTACTTTTACAAATTCAACAGCGCAAATCATCAATGCATTGTTGACCGAGCGCATAAAAATCTTATGTAGGCATCCACAGAAATCAGTGGAGAAGTGGGAAATTTCCAAGCAAACTACTATTGAACCTTTGACGTGCATCCTCAACGACACTGGGTTCGTCAGTTGCCAAAAATATCTTCCTTTGTGTCACGTTATTCAGTCCCCGATTTCTTTGAGTTTTCAAATCGTATTTGTCGTACCATTCTTCGACAAATTCCATATATTCCGCTATGTCGTGATAAGCAGCTTCCGCTGTTTTATCTGTCCTCCTAACGTGAATTCTGAAAAAAGGAATCCTCATAAATGTATATGAAAAGGTCTTATCATTTTGATATATATTGGAACGTACCCCACGATGGGGTTTTGAAACCCGATTTCCATTTTTATCTTTTTAATCTTTTCACGGAGCCAAAGCTGTGGCCGTGTGGCATATTTTATCAGCTGACCAATCCACCAAAGGAAGGGTCGCTTGTGGAATTGAATGACATCATTAAACAGATTGCTGTAGATCGCTTGTGGCATATAATCCGGTAGATGTTGTATCGTTAATGGTAGTTTGACGACATTTACTCTGGGATTGAATGCGTCATCTGCTGAAAAAAATTGGCGTGAGCAGAGCAAAGTGTTCAAAAATAGCATAAGGAAAAAAAATCACGTTTTGGGGAATTTTTTACAGCACGTTGAATATTAACAGTAAAATACGCACTACATTGGAGACTACTAATTTTGATTAACGCCTCATGTAAATGCCTTCCTGAACACTATTTGCTGTTTGTTACGTCAAGTGGTATATTCCGTATCTTACTCGGGAAATTTCGCACTATGCGTCGATTTTAAGCAACTCATCTGCATAAAATATAGAGGTGTAGTATATCTATGTGTATATCAACGACGTGAAGAGAGGGAAGAGAGTATGTTATATAGATTAGAAACGTAAACAAAATCACTCATGATAAATACTGAAGCGTATAACACAACCTATATTTTCAGAGTAATTCTTCTTTTCTGGTTCACTGCAATTCGGAGAAAGTGGCAAAAATGTGGATTTCCACGCATCTGTCTTGTATTTCCAACCTTGCGAACGCAGCATCAGAGTCCGGTTGGACGTAATGGACGTCAGTAAACATTGCAATACGCGATGCAGTTCACACCCAAAGCCGCAGTTATTGTGAAGTTCACAAATTAATAACCTTGCGGTAGAGCAGTCTTCTGGATTCTAAGATAGAACAGCACAGGAAGGAACATTAAAAAATTAATAATTGAAATTTCAAGCGACACTATAAGAGCATTCAGAGATGTTATTGAATTTCAAATACAAGGACCTGCAAATTTTCTATTTTTCTTTGTATGTAGCCTGCGAGATGATTAGACTTACTCTTCCCTCTTTTCCCGATCATCTCATCAAGTAAGTCTATGGCGACTTCAACAGATCTGGCCAAAACATAGTTTAAATTAGAAAGAGGTTCTACAACAGTTTTAAATATTGACATAGGAATAAATGTGGTAAATCATATCACGCTATCACTGCCCACTGCCCTGCATTTTGGATTTTATTTGGAAAATCTTATCTTTTCCGGGTAAGCCTTCAACGCAAAATCGCTAAGGTATATATGCAGATTCTTATTTCTTTGTCCAACACGGGGCGTTACAGCGATCCCACATAGAATTAGATACCTTCCGACCCCCCAAGGAGCCCAGACCCAGCGTTTATTTATTCAATCATTATCTTGGGAGGCATCTGAACCAACGTGTGAAATTTGGTTACTATCTGTTGAGAAATGGCAACGTTTAAGACAAACAAACTTCACGCTTATTATATCGAAAGATCCCAACCTGTGGTACACGAGAGAGATCCAAGTGGTACGCGAGTACCCTCGAACTTTAGTTAAATTTACAGGCAAAGAGCATCAATTTATTCGTTAAAGTTAAAAGTTATGCTATTTGTTTTGATTTTCTTGTAACCCCTTTGAAAATTTTGATAATTGAAAGATTTAAATATTGTGACCGTCGAGAGAAGCTTTCAGGAAATATACATACTGTATAGTGTATACTATACAGCAGGCCTGCACAACATACGGCCCACGGGCCGCATGCGGCCCGATCAACCTTTTAATGCGGCCCTCCAATGAAAAATGAAAATCTTTTGATCAGTAAAATACTTGATCAGTAACGCACACAGCTAGTTGATGCATGTGATCACAATAACGCAAACTGTACACAGATTGCAATGACATCACAAATCTCAACTAATGATCATAATGCTATTAATAAAAATTGTCGAAAGACGGTTACCAGCCTTTATTAAAAATGCATAAAACGATATGGTTTAAACAGCAATAGCATGCGGCCCGCGAAAACTAGTCTTGTCGCTTTATGGCCCTTGTACTGTTTTGAGTTGTGCAGGCCTGCTATACAGTATCTCCAAGTTACGCGATAAGAAAAAAGGGCTGGGCACCATTGTATTCTATAAATAATCTATTAAAACTATATCGCTCACTTTTCCTGCTTAGAAAGTTCACGTATGATCTCCAGTTTGTTTTTAACATTTATTAATTCATTGTTGGTAGCAACAGATCGAAGGATCGATTTGACGCGAAACCAGAATTCTCTCACGCCGTCAGCAACCCCACGTATATTCTTAGTTTGCAAATCAGACAGGTCATCAGCAACGATAGAACGAGTACTATCCCAAGTTATGCCAAAATGTTCCTTCCTGGTTTCTTGAAATCTATTAAAATGTTCCTTCCTGGTTTCTTGAAGTCCATTAGAATGTTCCTCCCTGCTTTTACAAAATCTTTCAGTACTATCATCTTCCTAAGCGTCGTAAATCCGATACATACTTCCTAGACGCTAGAGAATGTAACAAACTACGATACTCACAATATACACCTAGGCGGATGAATCACAGCATTCTTTACGACGAACACAAATGAAACGCACAGCAGAAGGCAAACAAATGTTCTTTGCCACCTATATCTCAGCATTTTGCGTTTGGGGTTGTAATCGACTGATTTTTTGATTTGGAGGAGAGGGTGGTGGGTGGTAGGCACTAGTAAGCTGTACATTGAAAACGGTATTCACGAATAAGTATATAGATAGTATATACATAGATAACTATGATAACTTTATTTGACTGAATTACACAATAACCAAGAGATTTACCCTGATACAAAAATCTCTTTTTTTCCAACCCAACCCTCACGGATCTCAATACCATATATCCTGAAACCTATTTCCACCACTGATCTAGACTAGAGGACGGAATCAAGAGCTGAATAAACTGCCCAACAGTATCAGGTTATCACGGCGCAAATACGTACAATACGCCAACGTTATATAGAATCGTTGAACCATATCCAGCCGTACTGAAAACTAGCAGTGGGAAAGGTTTCAAAGCAAATATTTTCCAATTTATAGGTACTACTGACTGTGGGCTATAAAGCGTGTCATTAACACAAATAACGTTATTGATACTTTACCCGTATCCTTAAACCGTTACCGTATCAAAATCTGCTGGGAAAACAGAACCGTCCTGAACTGTCAACATGGCTCCTTGTTTAGATGTCGAATAATATTTTATGACGATAAAACAAGCTGTACCACATCTATGCAACTACATTCTAATTTCCTGCCATTAGGCCTATTAGGTACACACGTTGTGTATGTACATGTACGGTATTTCTTTCAATATTTTTTTTGAAATATTTCACGATTTTTAATAATAAATACATGATGGACGTGATATTGAATACAATTTCGTGTATATAAACAATGATTGATTCTCCTTTGTCAAAGTCCCTATAGATTAGAAGCAGCAATAGCTTTGAATTTAAAATATTTTTCCCAAAGCATCAAAAGTAATGTACCATATAGGTTAACATTTAACATTACCATATCTTTTGTACCCGTATAACAAATGCAGCTCTCTGTTGAACAATTGATCTACATAGGCGAGATTTATTTGTGAATTGGCACTTCTTATCTGTAGGAAGTTCTAAAATCTGTCAATGGATTTAATTAAAAGTGGCACATGAGTGTTTGAAGACTCGGCGTGAAGTGCGCTAATAAAATCCTGCTAATTAATTAGTCTCAGGATGGTTATTGATAAGGGTTTGCACCGTCCATATCTAAATCAGACCTTCTTGTACGATTATACTGCGTTCGGATTCATAGTTACAGTGTATAACTTTCACAAGAACAACGTTTAAAAACAGAGAGATAGACGAGGTCAGATTCAATCATTGCTACCATTCAATAAAATAATATTTTTATATCGGATAATAACTTTAACGAACTATGTATGAAATACAGCAGTCTAGTGACTGAATGCAGTTCAGTGTATTTTTTATATATATTCAGGCATAGAAAACTAGCAATTATATTACACCTTTTTCCATCGATCACTATTCTCAATCAAATATTGAAACTATTTTTATGGTACGTTTTTATTGTGAGCTACTTAGAAAAGACCAGTTTGGAAACCTCCAAATAATATCTCTTCTTTCTAGTTCCGGCGGAACCCTTCCCTATATTGACAGATTTCCAGCGACTATTCTTTACTAACATTCTGCAAAACCATTATAGAATATGACAGGAGAATTAAATTCGAAACTTTTCTTTGTAGTCCTATTTCTTTCTGCAATTTGCTTGTCTTGGAATTTATTTCACAGCGACCTGACTAGCCGAGAAGCTGAGGTAAAGTGTTTTCAAAACAATGTACATCATTTCTGTTAAATCGAAATACGCCACTATTGGTAATAAAAAAGTAAGATAATAAATGATGAATATAATAGATGAATTTTTTTCGTTACTCGAGAAACTGACTCTGCAAATACGTATAATAAGCAACACTGTACTATACCAATACTTCCTCTTAGATGCTCACACTTTGTTTTGTATGACATAAGCAGTTCAAGCTTTATCCGTTGTAACCAGCCCACACAGGAAATTAGTATGCGCACTTAAAAGTTGGTTACCGAACATAATGTATTGAATAATTATGATAAATATTGCAATTAAACTTATTGCATTCAGTGCGCCTTTCCTTTGGTTACTCTCTGCACTACATATAAATATTACCAATATTATACATTATCAAATTCACTACTAAAAAATTAGAGTGAACATTTTGTATTTCCTATTTCAGTACCCGCACAATTTGAACATCGGCGTGGAACTAACTACTCTGCCTACAGTTCAACAAGAATCAACAACTACATTCGAAGTACCAAATACTACTACAGGTACATAGTCAAAGTAAAGAACTTTTAAGCAATGACAAACGAACAACTAGAAAAGAATATTCACATTCTTATCAATCAGGGATGTCAGCGGATAACAAACAACAGGTCGAAGTACTACAAGTTAAAAGACAAGCAGTTTTAAGGAGCGCGTGTAAAAGGTTGGGTCTGGGAAGATCTATTCCAGAAGACTATAAAGAATTCAACCGTCTTATTCAAAATACAAATTTGTTTTATTCCGACAAGCATAAGGTAAGCTATAGACAACAAGGTTAATATACTACTTAAGAGATGTTTGCATTGAGCCAAAGTATTCCTTCCAAATATCGATATTATATAATGAAGCAACGCTAGTTTCTGTATACGCTTTTACCTGCTCAGTTTTAGAACTTATAAAGAAATCACTCGTTTTTCAATTACAGCTTATTGCTTGCGAAATCCCTAAGTGCGGATGTACGAATTTCAAAAAAGTTCTCTTGACAGCCGAAGGCATAATCAATGCTTCGGAACCGAGCAAAATTAAAGGATCTGATGCACATGGTATTGGTAATGAAAAACTTCTCCTAAAACGAGTTTCGAATGTTACTGAAATAAGGACTAGAATGCAAAATTATTTCAAGTTTATAATGGTAAGAGATCCGTTCACTCGTCTACTGTCTGCGTACAGAAACAAGATCGAGAATCCCTCGACGGCACAATTTACGAAAACGAGCAGGAAAATTCATCACATAGTTTCTAACACGACAAAAGCAGCAGAAAAAAACGCGACATTTTTAGAGTTCGTTCGATACATTTCGGATCACTCCCATAAAAAGGATCCTCACTGGGATTTTTTTCATAGATTGTGTTTACCGTGCACAATAGAATACGACTTCATAGCTCATTTAGAAACCGTGGACAATGACATTCCTTATGTCATGGACGAAGTGAATATGAAAAACATAAAGTTTCCTACTGGATATCCGCAGGTCGCGAGAACAGACGACGAAAAATTAACTAAGTATTTTCAAAATTTTCCTACAGACGTCATAAAGAATCTATACAATATGTATAAGGTGGATTATGAGCTATTCGGGTATTCTTTCCCTCTTAAATAAATACTTGAAATTTCATGTGCTATTGGAGGAAGCTTGTTTCATATAGAATATAGATGAATTGTACCCGGGTCTAGGGAACTGATCTGGACGCAGAATATACGGAAAGATATGGATTGGTATTTCCTATTGCTCTTCCGTGAGAAATAATTAGAGATAATCAGAGCTGATAGTTTTCTCCTTATATCCGACTGACAGATATGGACTGCTATTTCGCAAAACAAATAGCCTTTGTAATTTTGTAATTTTACTAATACAGCAGGTACAATATGACAAAAATAAATTCGAAACTTCTCTTTTTAATCCTCATTCTTTCTTCAACATGCCTGTCTCTTAGAATTAATTTCACAACGGCCTGACTAGACGAGCAGCTCAGGTGAAGTGTTTTTAAATCAATGTACATAATTTTCCTTATATCAATGTGTAGAATAGATAATACGGCTGTTGGGAATCAAACAGTAAGGCAATAAATATTAACTTTGTCATAATAAATTCATAACACTCCGCCAGTAGGTATATAATATATTAAATATAACACTGTGTTACTGTGTACAACACCCGCATAATTCAAACATCTATGTCGAAATAACTTCCCTGTTTTCAGTCCATCAGGAAACAATTACAATCGATGTACCAAATACTACAGGTACCGACCAAAAACTTGAAACAAAAGAACTTTTAGCTGGTAACAATACAGAAAAACATTCTTATCAATTAGGGATGTCGGCGGATGACAAAAGGTAGGTCGAAGTAATACAAGCTAAAAGATAAACAGTTTAAAAAATGCTTGTAAAAGGTTGGGTTTGGAAAGATCTATTCCAGAAGACGATCAAAAATCCAACCAATTTATCCAAAATACGGATTTATATAGGTATAAGGTATGATATGTTGATATGTTGATATGTAAATACGTTTTCACGTGTTCAGTTTTAGAACACATCAAGACGAAATTCGATATTTAATTGTAATGTAAAGCCTGCGTTATTTTTAAGTGCGGATGTACAAGAAAGTTTTCCTGGTAGCGGAGGGCAAAAGCAAAAGGTCGGAAAAAATAAAATGGCCAGTACATCATTGCATTGGTAATGGAAAACCTTTTTTTAAAACGAGCCCAGCATGTAACTGAAATAAGGACTAGAATGCAGAATTTTAGTATGGTGGGAGAACCGTTCACTTGAATTTACCTTATGTTGCATCGTACACGAAAAACGTTCTGTACGCAGCTGAAAAACACCGACATGTATACCCTGATGCTCACAACAGCTGTGTGCAATTTTGTGTTCGTAAAGTTATATATTAGACTTTCACATTGCACTGTAACATAAATTTCGTGACCTATTACATCTGTTATCACATATGTATAGAAAGTTACATGATTTGTACTCCGATTCATTCCCACGATCTAGAATTGTACGCTATACAATAACGCGTTCCAGATAAGGTATACTCGGATTCACGGAGAGTACACTTCGCCTTTGCGTGAGGTACAATTACATTAAAGTAATAATGCATTAGTATAGTTGTATGTACCTACGTCATTGAAGGGTAGTAGTAAACAGAGTATAAACGTCAGATTTAATGACGTATTTAACTGTACGTACATTAGATCAGAGCAGTCAAACTTCATGATAATTTTCCTCCTTACGTCCGACTGATAGATTCCCTCTATTGACAGTATTCTGATCACTATTCTTGACTATTATATTGCAGAACAAAGAATTGTTGTAGAATTTTGATAATAGGCGCAAAATGGGAGGAAAGTTCGAATCAAAACTTTTCTTTGTAATCCTCTTTTTTTCTGCAATTTGCTTGTCTTGGAATATATTTCACAGCGACCTGAACGGACGAAAAGCAAAGGTAAATTGTTTCTTAAACATGTGTATGATCTCCCTCGATTTCTTCTTGATCGATATATAGATAATAAAACAAAAATCCTCAACTTCAGAAACTAACACTACAAGTAAGTATACACCACTGTATCTGTAATTATCTATTTCAGTACCTACACAATTCAAATATCCACGTGGGAATAACTAGCATGTCTTCAATCATACTGGGATCAACAGGTACCTACAAAAAATTGAAACTAAAGAATTTTTGAGTAGTGGCAAACAAACATTAGAGAAAAACATTCACATTCTTATGAATTAGGGATGTCGGCGCATGACAAGAGGCAGGTTGAAGTAATACAAGCTAAAAGACAAGTCATTTTGAGAAACGCGTGTAAAAGGTTAGGTTTGGAAAGATCTATTCCAGAAGACGATGAAAAATTCAACCGACTCATTCAAAATACTTATTTGTTTTATTCCGACAAGCATAAGGTATGATATAGAGTAGACGACAACGTTATATGCAACTTAATGACATGTTTACCCCTAATAGTTATTACTTCAAAATATCAATGGAACAATGATAGTTCTGACTTCTGGTATACGTTTTTACCTGCTCAGTTTTAGAATTCATGAAAAACTTTTTAATGCAGCTCATAGCCTGCGTACTTTTTAAATGCGGAAGTACGAATCTCAAGAGGGTCTTCGTGACAGCCGAAGACGTATTACATGTTTCGGAACCAGACAAAATTAAAGCATTTGATGCAAATCGCATGAGTAGAGAACTTCTTCTAAAACGAGTTTCGAATGTAACTGAAATAAGGACTAGAATGCAAAATTATTTCAAGTTTATTATGGTAAGAGATCCGTTCACTCGTCTACTGTCTGCGTACAGAGACAAGATCGAGAATCCTCCAGCGGTACGATTCAAAAAAACGAGCAAGGAAATCCATCAGATAGTTACTAACACGACAGAAGCAGCAGAAAAAACCGCGACTTTTTTAGAGTTCGTTCGATACATTTCGGATCATTCCCATAAAAATGATCCTCACTGGGATTTATTTCATAGATTGTGTTCACCGTGCACAATAGAATACGACTTCATAGCTCATTTAGAAACCATGAACGATGACATTCCTTATGTCATGGACGAAGTGAATATGAAGAACATAAAGTTTCCTACTGGATATCCGCAGGACGCGAGAACAGACAACAAAAAATTAACCAAGTATTTTCAAAATTTTCCTACAGACGTCGTAAAGAATCTATACAATATGTACAAGGTGGATTATGAGCTCTTTGGGTATGCTTCCCCGCTCAAATAAATATTTGACATTTCATGTGCTAATGGAGGTAGCTAGCTGCATGGTCATCGTGTATATGTCTCCACCTTATGATTATTATGAGCATTCAAGATTAAAATGTTACTGCTATTCTCGAAAACAGTACACAACATATTATTGGATATTGATTGTACTCATCTAAAATTCGAGGTCACGTAATAGAAAAACACTATTAAATGGTCAGAGATGTAAGAGATAAGGGTTAATTATTACCGTGCATGAATCGGTAAACAATATCAAATGCAATCGTGGTGGTTTCATTCTGTCCAGTGAGATATAAAAGTTGGCGGATAAAAGACTAACTCTAACTCCATTTTCTGAAACTAGTTCTCGGATAACTTTGGATTATGGATATATTGGGGATAAATTTTCGACCTGGAACTATAGAAACACACAGTCGCCGGATTTAGGGTCTTGTTGCTGAAATTTTTGGAATTTTCATCCAATATGATCTGAGACAGGTCTTAAAATTTTTTAAATCTCATGTTTTGTGGTAACTTTAGAAAAGGTAGGCCGTAATTAATTACNNTTAAAACCCCCCCCCCCCCACTTATTTTTTCGCTTTTCGCATGGATGAGTGGATACGAGAGTCATAACGAATAAATTTATGGTGACATATCGAATTCGAAAGTAGTATGTGCAGTGTGTGGATCACTTTATGCCGGCCTTTAATTGCCTAAGCCCTAAGGCAGAGTATTTTTTCCTAGTTTGATTCGAACAAGTAATTTTGCGAATTCCCATAAAACACTATACTGGAAATAATGGTCAATGATCAACTAGAAATATAGAGACAGATCAGAGATAGGTCAGTAATGTTATCTTCGCATTTGTTGCCAAATTGCTAACGTGGCCATAAACTTCATATTCATATTCTAATTCCATTTTAGCCATCGAAATATGCCAATGAAGTATATTACCATTAGCGGACTGAAATTGCTATTATTGTCAGTCATTTTCCTCTCCGTGCTTTCTTTGTGCTGGAACATATCTTATGGTAGACTGATCAAACATGATGCTAAGGTAAAGCTTAATATCATACAGTATCTAAATGAATAGAAACTGCATGTCTGTATGTATGCGTGCGTGTGATCTGAAAGGGCATGAAGAAATCACAGTTTTAAAATGAACGTTAATTTCTTTTTACTTTAGCTCAAGCAAAATTCACAAAGAGGAATAAAAAGAACTACCCTGCCTACAATCCCAGAATTTTCTCCTGAAGTACAAAGTACCGCACTGTCTGAAAGTAATAAATTTAGTTTAATATCTCGTGTTTGACAAGAATATTCCATTCAACCGGCAAAAGCAAACAGTTTTTTTACTCTTCTTACTAAATAGGAATTTCAGACTCTTACGAAAGTTCAATTGAAGTATTGCAAGCTGAACGGCAAGCAGTACTGAAAAGCACATGTATGAAATTAGGTTCGACAAAAACGATTCCAGAAGATGATGAAAGATTCATGGAACTTATCAGCAAAACGAATCTATTTTACTCTGATAGACACAAGGTACGGAACATCATTGTCAATTTTTTATCAGAGTCATACTGTACAAGGTATTAGGAGGACCACTTATAACAACTGCCTGTGAAACTGGGGAAGTTAACCCAGTAGAAACTTCTAGGGTTTTTCGAAAAGGATGCCCCGGAGCCCCAGCTCAAGGACTGCTTTGACGCTCCCTAGCAGACAGAATGGCATGTCGCCCAAAATACTAAGTCGAGTTAAAAATTACTTAACCATTTTATTTCCGACTTGTTGCATACACCAAGTCCTTCAGATGTTTATCTCTAGTACATAGTAAATAGATCTTCTATCGTTGACGTGTTTTGTTGGCGCTATGACGACCATGTCTACAATTAGCTAAGCTAATACACATTTGTTTACATATTACAGATCATCGCCTGTCAAATTCCAAAATGTGGATGTACTAATTTTAAGAAAGTGCTTTTGACAGCCGAACGAATAATTAATGTTACAGATCCGAGCAAAATTTCCGGGTCGGATGCAAATGAAATAGCAGAAGAAAAACTCCGTCTTAAACGAGTCACAAATATAACTGATATAAGGAGTAAAATGAACAACTACTTCAAGTTTATCATAGTACGAGAGCCATTTATTAGGCTCCTGTCTGCATATAGGAACAAGATTGAAAAACCACCACCTGGGCAGTATACCAAAACAAGTAAATATATTCACCGAGCCGTTACCAACACAACAGAGCCAAGACAAGATACTGCAACATTTTTGGAGTTCGTTCAATACATAACAGATCCGACTTTTAACAAAGATCCTCACTGGGATTTTTTCCACAGCTTATGCAAGCCGTGCACAATCCGGTACGATTTTATAGGGCACATGGAGACTGTTGATGACGACATTCGTTACGTCATGGACGCAGTTAATATGACTGACATAAAGTTTCCAAAGGGCTACGCCCGAAACGCAAGAACAGACAATGAGAAATTAGTCAACTACTTTCGAAATTTTTCCAACGATAACATAGACAAACTATTTGAAACATACAAAATGGATTATGAGCTGTTCGGTTATTCTCGCCCGCTTAGATAGATTTTTAGCCGCGTTTTGAAATGATTCAAAAGTATTTCTTCAACTTCGCATATGCATGCTACATTACATGTACAGTATATGCAATAATATTTGATATAAATAAAATTTTGAAACAGCATAACAGTTCAAAGATTCAATTCTACGAGTAATGGTTTCGTGAACTGAGAATTAGTTCTATAACAAAGAACACAGTGTATCACATGATAAAAATATTAAACAACCGCATACTAATACCAAACCACAACCAGCATAAGGTCAAAGTTCATAAACTCTCGATAATCCACAAAACCCTTCCACAACCAACATTGTTCGTTAAACACTTTAATACCATCATTAAAACATGCATAAAATATGAAGTATTTCAGGTCAATAAGATCGATCTAATTCTCTCTCGGTGTATCACTTCACGAGACGCCGTTCTCTTGGTTGCGAAGGGAAATACAGAATACAGTACTACAATTCCAGTACAAAATATAAAAGACAGCCTCCTCCTAATAATAAGACGATGGAACTGACACAGAAAATGACATTCCAGTTCGTATCTTTCGTTTTGTATGCTGGTTGGCGTTTCTTCGAAGAGTTCCTTACTGCAATCTCTCTTTCAATCTCAGCTGTATTAATCTCATTTGCTCTCATTATTGAACAGAATACACGACTACCCAATGTCCTCTTTATTTTCCTTCCAATGAAATGTACTTTAGATGAAGGAAATAGACTAGAATATTCTGATTTCCGTCGTTGTTCAGTTAGCACTCAACTAAAATAACGAAATCTCATTCAACCAACAAAAGAAGAGTTTTCAAGACACAAAGCACTCCCGTATGAAGACATACAATTAGTTTTCTTAACGGATAATATTACATTTGACAACAATGGCCTCAGGGTGAGGTCGGTAGTTTGAATCGAACAATATAGTGTGTGAAAGTAGTTTGAATACCACCTACAATACTATCACAGTTCGGAAATTTTCATCAACATAAATAGAATTGTGAAGAAATTTATACATTGCTGTTTCGTACTGGACTCATGACATTTTCAATCCCTGCCGTTACGTTCGCAAGCAAAATAACGTATTTGTAACTGCACGAAAGGTCATCAGAAGCAAAATGGTCTTCTTTTTTAGTGAGTCGCATTACAAGTTTGGGAGTATCCAAATCCGATAAAGAAGTTCTGTTATTCTGATACTATAGGAACACTCAAGGCAACGTCGCCCTGAAAGCAAACAGACATTCAGCATTTACCTTACAATAGAAACGCCACAATGAATTAATTGCCCATGTTTACCAACATTTAAAGGGAACGCCTTTGACAAATACCTACGTAGGTCGTACATGCCTAAGCATTAGCTCATTAGATCTTGCCAGTTACTGGTAGGATGAACAAGTTTGTAGATAGTCTTTCGTAATTGCTACAAGAGTGTTCATTCATTTCCATGAGATACTAGCACCATAAAAGAAATAAGAAAGGTGTACCATAAAATTCAAATCAATACTGGAACTCTTACTAGTCTTACAGTCAAAGAGATTATTTATTATCAGATTTATTCGTACAAAGGGTAAGGATGAGAATTGTAGTGTTTCTTGATGAGGATCAAACTACTAATGTCATTATTTTTGAAAAAAAGTAGCCCAGTGTAACATTAGGAACTAGAAAAATAATTGCATTCGGCAGGCTTGACTTTACTGTATTTTTGATCTAACGTACTAAATACAATATAGAGTTATAGAGCATGCTTAGTATGTTTGCCATCGATAATTCCGCAATTCACATGAATGTAACTTTTCAATGTGCCTTTATTTATCTATTAAAGTAATCAAGAGACCAACATAGTACTATCCTGACTACTGCTGCGGTACGATTCCGTTGTTACGTTGCAGTATTTAACATGAATATTTCGATGTATAGTTTCGCTGTCATGTTACTGGCAGTACATGGAGTCATAGGAAACGATTACTACGATCAAGAGGGAACTGAAATATCGAAATTTGCCGTGAGTGAAATATCGAAAAAAATGGGATATCTGCAGTACTTAGAAACGAGATCTATTGAGCCAGAGGTGAGTTCATTGAATAAGTTGCAAGCTTGAGTTCCTGCTTTCACATAATAACTAACAATATATTTGTCTTCCGGTGCTAATTGCAGGGGTATGTTGGCGGTGATTTATACTACAATATGATTTTGGATGTAATGACAAATGAAGGTATAGAATTATCGTGCGGTGCAAGGGTTCATGTTAACAGCAAGAAAGGTCAGAAGAGTCTAATATCACATCAATGTCGAGAGGAAGACGGAAGGAGAGGAAATTATGCCCGAGATAACATACCAGGAGGGGAGGGTGCCCCTGCTTCACAAGACTGTAATGATGGTGAGAAAAAGGTAAGTGTAGACTGTAGAGTAAGATATCGTTGCTCTGGTCCATCAATTTAACAATTTCAAGTATTTCTTTTAGTTATGGTTGATTACAAACTAGTCCAGATATTTAGGACCTCGTGAAAAATGTTATCACTACTACTAAACTTTGTCTCAGTCAAGGATATAGCGCCATTTATAATAGTTTCATTTCATTGATACTGTGGAACGGTCCTCCTAATTCACAAGGTCTGTGTACTTATCATATAATTATCACATTTAGGTCCTAGCTAAAGTAGTACAAGATTCGTTGAACAAAAACGTAGAAGGGATGAACAAACAAAACCATGAAGATTTCGACGTTCTACCCGGCATGGGAGGTTTAGCCTCTGATCTAGATCAAGCAGAATACAGCGACGTGTCTATGGTATCCTGCTTGAAGAAAGGTTCTGGCAACGCAGTGACTTATGACTTGAAGCTGACAGCAATGCAGTCAGGAACTGTAATAAGATTATTTCATCTATATGAAAGTATGAAAACGATTTCACAATATCCTTTTTCATATACAGAAACAAGATTGTCGCTTGAGTCTGCTTCGTAGCCAGGGATCGTATGACATTCAAAGCAGCGAGTGCCAAGGACAACAATAAAGAGGGAAGCTACCGTTATCGCAGATATAAACGCCTTCTTTAACAAGTTTCATTTGCAAATTATAGACGTCAACCCGTTCTTTAACACTAAATAATTGTTGCTAATAAATCGGATTCAATTTATTTTACTACTTTCATGGAAGAAGTTACGCTTCATAAATGAATATAAATTCATTTGTGTGTTTGCCTGAAACTATGGCTGACCAAACCATACACACAAGAAAGCTGAAATTGAGTATGTAGTCTTTGGTGTCCTCGCTGAGTGTTAGTGGAAGGAAAGAAAGGCAGTGGTACTCTGCTAGATGGTTCGCCCAAGAAAGGCAGTGGTACTCTGCTAGATGGTTTATATCGGAAAAAACAGGGTTATAACTTGTAGTCCCATTCCTTATCTACGGAGTTAGATCATCCTTTGCAGATTTTGGGAGTGGGATTGCAATTTGTTTGTAAATCGCATTTGATTCCAAAGTATTCCCGGAATGTCTCAGAAATTGATGTTGAATGTTCTTAAATACAACGGTACACAGAAAACAAGTGCATCTAGTTAATGATGGTTTTTCTTTTACATCACAATGCGAGATTTACAAAGTAGTAGTAGCAGCAGTATAGGGAATTGAAATTTCATCCTAGCACCTGTATTCAAGGTGTGAAATCAAACCACACTACATTTCACTAAACAACAATCTCCTAGCTTTAAAAATATACAATTTATACAGTAGAAATTCGTTCGAAGGACGACATCCCATTGACACCTTGATTGAGGAAAAAATAAATAAACACTTAATTTCGCTGGAGCGTAAAAATGGCAGCAGATATGGAATGTGACTTCATGCTTATTACAAAGTCGATTTCTCGTCCTCGTCGCAGTTTTCCAAAATTAGTCTTGTACTAAGAAATCTTGTTGAAACACCATTAAGAAAAGCATACCATTCCCTGGTAAAAAGTGAAGTCCATAGACTTTCTGAAATACAAAGTGCTGCATCAACTGAAACATAGAAAGTTTCATTAAATATGAGCTAGCGTAGGAAAAGAGGCGGCAAGTTGCATCCTGCCCGGACTGCTACTGTCGCTTTGCAGACAGCCGTTTCTCACATGAGGCAGAGGGCCCACGAACGCAGTGGCCCCTGTGATCGAGGCAAATGGGGAATTGGGAAGACTGGATGGTCCTTGACATTGTCTAATTGGAAGAAAATGAAGTTGAGGTTTTATTCCAACCAAATAGATGGTTCATTTACAAGTTTTTGATGTACGCAATTCCAACAGAGGTAAGAAAGGTATCCAAGAGATTGGCTATATGTATTTTAAGCTCATACTTATCAATCTGTGAAAGAACGCTTCCAGGATGCGCAGGGCATTCTTCATCAGAGGAGAACGAATCAATGCTTTCTATGGAACATTCTGAAGAAGCTGAGGATCCAGCACTCTCTCTAGTTGAAGTGGAACTACAGGACGAGGTGGAAGCAATAGGCGTGCTTCCGCTTGGAAGGGTTATCACACTCATGCTTATTCCCCGTCGTATCGGAGTTCGATCTTCGTTCTGATTAGATACTTGCTTAGAGTTAATCTTCAAGAATAATGAGCCTACTCAACTTACGTATTCCTGTCCAATGCTTGTAGAAATTGTGGCACCTCCCATTGAAAATTTACAACTTGAATGCAGGCCTACCGCTGAAGATTTTGATCTAGAATAGCGGTAGGAGGTGGAAGTTGAGTTTTCTCTGCAATTTCTATAATAAAAAAGGACAATCATTTTATTAATATGAAACAGAGATCCATTATTAACATACAGCGTTATATGCAATTCATTTTCCATCCATACCTAGATTTACCGTTCTGGAAGCGATATTTAGAATTTTGACGGGTAGGCGCCGCCATCCATGGTACTGCAGGATGATCCGAGGGACCTGAAAAATTGATTCCAAAAATATAGTGTAATATTACACTGAAGACCTAAAACTCCTGGCCATATAGCAATATAAGTTACATAGTCCATTGTCTTTTCGTTTCTTTTCCCCCTCAGAGCAAAAATCTCCCGTGCTAGCAGAAATAGTGAGTCCTATTGATGTCTGATTTTTGAAGCAAGAACTGGAATCGCCTGAAGCCTAAATAAAAATTCATAGATTTTTAGTTCGAGCAACAGGTATTCTTATCAAAAGAAAGCTGGTTATTTTCATTCTTATTTTATATGTAAGTATAATTTTACTTGGATACTTTCCTTTGAAGTTCCGTTAGCAAAATTCTGACAGCCGTTGCTACCCACAGTGCCAGAAAGTGGTCCATCTGTAAATAAATATTGATGCTATGAATACTATTAACTATTGGTACTCAAATTATTATAGTTTCTAGTTCAAGATTCATAGTGTATATTCATATACCACAGATTCTAGTGATGGTGAGTAACTGAATGATTAAATGTGGAGGAACTTCAATGAACTTTTCTACCCTATTTCAATTTTTATAATGTTATTACAATAAATATCTAGTATTCAACTCACATTGCATGTGATTACGCAGGGTTACTGTCTTCTTCATGCCGAAACCTTTGATTACAAAAATATTCGGCAATGCTCTCAACAGGCTTTCCATCGACCGAAAACCATGGCTTTCATGATCAATGGTGGTCCCGTGCTTGCTACGAAAGGCAATACTGAATTCCCTAGGATAGAGATAACACAATTTTTATTTTAATCGGTCGTTCATTACTAGCATTTAAAGGTTATGCTCACCCCAGTGTCATACAAGAATTATTATCTAACAGAATCGAACGAATTTTTCTTGCTTCCTGGTAAAGCGACTTCAAGCGAATGAAACACTCGGAAGCATCGATATCCATCTAGAAAATTATTAAGTTATTTTTTGTTTCTTAAAATTAAATATATATGACATATACGTGGATACCCTAATAACACCGGGCAATGCTTTCCGAATGACATCCGATAGTGACAGGAAGCCATATTCCTCTGGAACAATATTTTCCCTGTACCTGGTTTGCAAAATTTCTTGTTATTTAAACTAGCACTCAAATGGTTACTTTCAATTCCTGATCTATAACAACTACGAAATAAAGACCTCTCTGCATAAAGCGAATGTAGGTGATCTACATCAAAATGATCAGTGTTTTGATCAAGCAAGAGAGCGAGCAGTTGTGCAGAAAGAAGACGGAGAGGTTTTCGATCACTTAAGCGGACAACCTTTTCCCCGCATTTTCCCAAGCCCACCTGTAAAACCAATTATCTGATATAGAAGACAACTTGCAAAGATTGTTAGTCTATGTCTCTATGACAACAGACGGTACAAGGATTCCCAATAATGCAACCAAACAATTGTACAGAACATAGTGATTTGATTAGAAAGAAACTTAGATTTTCACCTCTACAGCATGCGGTAGCTTGTGCATCAGCTCTTCAATATCGTTGGCTGCAAATTCTCTAGGCAACAATGGAAAATTGTATTTTTGCTGAAATAACACATGCAAGCAAGCGAGAGGTAGAGTAGGTCCGTCCACAGTGCTTTTTGATGGTTCTTTCGTTAAAGTTGGTGGAAATGTGGGAGCTTGCTGTGCTCGCAGTAGGCTTATGATCTGCATACTCAATACTTTCCTCTGTTCCATTTCTGTCAGGGTTAAAAACTTTTCTGTACCCTTTTCAAAAATCTAAAATAGAGAATAGCTCTTAGTATTATCAGATATCATTACACCTCGCTTAGCCTTACTGGTTAGCATACTCCGTCAACTAACTGCACTTTGCATAGAGATATATAAGATAGTATGGAAACCTGAACTATGTGGGGTAGAGCTTCGAAAAGATCGATCAGCTTCGAAAATCCATAATTGGCTAGCTTGCACTGACGACCGAACTGTCTATGATAGGTTGGGACAAAGTCAGTGAACGGCATTCGGTAGTGTGGACGAGATCTCAGTATCTTGATAACCTCACGGGCGAACTGACTGGTCCGTTCTTTCTCATCCGCTGTCCTTTCTATTGTAAAATAAATAAATAAACACACAACTTTGAAATCTGGTATATATACACAGATATACTATTTGTAGTGCTACAAAAATTATACTAACCTCGAACCGGCAAAGAAAGGACGATGTTGTCACCTTCTCCGTTGGTACAGATGTGTCCCTCAGGAATGTCATCGAGCAAATCTGACAGAACACTAACACCGTAATCACGTAGTCTCCATACCCTATTGAAGCTCCTGCATATTGGTAAACATTTAATATAGTTTCACCTAACCATAGAATGTAATATTAATTGGGTTCCCATTCAAGCCCATGGGACAATCAAAAGTGTGATTAAATTTTCAACGTGTCAAATGGGGAACCCACAGGCATCTGATATTACTTTTAGTGGTCCCGTTTTTTGTCGCTGAAGAAGTTATATATGATGTATAATGTTGTACTTGACCCAAAATGCTTTAATAATATTTTCATATTGCTGATATTATGACATAAAAAATAGGCGACAATTTTCTCATACATAATAATATTAAAACTGAAACCTGGTTTTGATTAGGGACTAACAGTTTCTTCCAACTCATCTCAGTTTAAGGTACCCTGATCTGCATTGAAAATACTGTACAGACCTGTTGTATAGCTCTGGCATCTGGGCTACCAATATCGCTCTATCCGGAGTGCTCTTCAAAATCTTAACGACTTCTTGAGTGAATCGTTTGACTTGGGCACGATGTGTCAACGTCAAAATACGATTTGACAAGCTGCCCATAACCTGATAAGACAGCAGAATGATTACTTATCAGGAAGTTATTATTAATAAATCTAGATATGCAATAAGTTATAGTGGATATGTGATATAAAAATGCAGATGATAAGTAGAGGTGTTACCTGCAAAACATGTGGTATGGCGGAAAGGAGATTCGACAGCCTTGTGAAACCGTATTCTGCTACACGACAAGCATGTCCGAAGTGACGGTGGTAGGCAGACGAAAAATCGTTGTACGGTAAACAACAGTAAGGACGTTCCTATGCAACACAAATAAATCGAAAGAATGATACAGCAGCTGTTTATTAACAGTCATTACCGAGTAACTCATAAATATATATATATAATTTTCTTTAAATGCCAACAAAAAATTCCACTTTAGACTGAAAATTACCAAACAATTATTCTTATTGAACAATATTGTAATAATCTTAATATAATTTGCCGGCTGAGGAATAATAAGGTATCTTTGTTATTATTTATCACTTCATATCATCAATCAATGCTGAGTAGAATTTTTACATTGCTATTTTTTGCTACACTTAATATAAAGAAAGCACCTTCAACAGCTCAACAACTTCTCTGCTAAACTGAATCAAATTTGGGCTCTTCCATCGAGTAGCTCCTGAAGTGTCACTCGCAGTGTCGGAACCTACAAAATATTAACACAAAGTATCAACAATGTTGACAATAGGAAATTTGTCTTGAAAGCTAAGCTTATGGTATTTCTTTTGATTATTTTGAAACACAAACATAAGCTATGATGGTTAAAGATATGAAACTATGCTGTGAAGACTATATCTAGTACAAACCTGCATCACTTTGTGGCTGCGCCCACACTATCGCTTTAACACCAAGGCAGTGTGGTTGTGAGGTGATGATTTGCACGCCAGGAACGTAAGAAGACTGATGCTCGACGAAAACTCCCCCTTCGTGAATGTTCTGAGGGAGAGGAAAGTTTCCATACTCCGCACGGTAGCAGTACTCGAAGCTAACGTTGGAGGAATATATTCAATCGAGGATATATATGAAACTTCCTCATACTTGAGTGATTAAAATACAACCATACAAAACTTAATAGATACCAGTTTACATAAATCATTTTCGAGTACGTATGGTAAAAGATATCTTTACAGAGGATACGAAAAAAAAGGAATATATAAACTAACCCATCAAGTTGTAATATTCCATTATGTGTGTGCAGCAGCGCATGCAGTTTGGCAGAAAACTCACGAAGTCCAATCTCTATTTTCAAAAGTCCTCCCTCGCCAGAAGAAGGTCTGGAATTGAAAATATATTATTCAGGAGCAAATATTTTTCGAGATACATTCACAGAAGATTTGAGTCAAAACAACAGAGGAACTATAATTTTTTATGACCCTCTGGTAAGGTATACTGCAGTGGTACTGACAGCATTAAACCAGTGAACCTTAATTCACACATACACACCAAGATAAATGGATTATATTGTTTCTAGTATTTACAATTGCTTACCTTGCACCATCAGCAGGATAATGCAGTTTGCACACGGGCAAAAGAAAATCATGGTTGAGATCGGGAGAACTGCGACCGCTACGTGGCAAAGAAGAAATATGTTGTTCCAGCATGTGCCTGTGAAGAGGTATATGTCACAACATAGAATTTTTAGAGGCACATTCCTACCTAACCATATAGCTTACTCGTCTCTGATTTTAGGATTTATTGAGATGACAGTTCCCGTCGGCCCATCATGCACGAAAATGACGTCGCTAATGGAACGGATGTCGTCTAGTTTGGCTATACGATGGTACCTGTGAAAGACGCCTATATCATTACCATAATTCTGTTATGTAACAATGCCCGTATCTACTCATTTTATTGTGTTAAGTTTATAAAGGGAAATCACATCTTTCATGAGGATTAGAATTGTACTTGTGTACTGGTAAGCGACCTTCTGCTACATTGTTTTAAGCTTAATGTTCTATAGTTCTATAAAGATTTCCATGTAATAGAAAATATGCTACCTTTTTTCATATAGCGTAAGAAATTTGAACAACTGCATTCCCCGATGTCCGCAGTCCTTGAGAATTGAATAGCAGTCTCTTCTGAATGAAGAAAACACAATGATGTAAATGTGGAAGAAGAAAATATATATATAACAACTTGTAAACTATCACGATTGAAAAAACTTCCAAAAAGAAGGCATTAAAAAAGAATGCTAACTTTAATGATGAGTAATCTTCTGCTGTCACATCATCTCCTCCTTGCTGAGTTAACGTGACGAGGACCCTCTTCGTTCCAATTTTCTGACGTTGTAGATGTTGAAGGACTCGGGAAGCATCAGTCACATGAGGTACAGTGACATCACACACCACCGTGAATCTGTTATGTGGACGAACTCGCATATCCAAAATCTTGTAGTGCGAATGGATATTTACAGAATTTTTACATGGACATGTTTAGGTAATGAAAATCAAAATGCTAGGAATCAGCACCTGACAATGTTGAACAATGATTTTACACAGTGTATCTTGGATAGAACCAATTCCTAGTTGAGCATCTATATTGCTTATTGTCAGTTTTACACCATACTGCTGCAGATCCTCTGCAAAATAACAGCAGTTGATAGAAGAGTAATTGAGAAATACTAACAGTACTAACAAACTATGTATTTTATATCTTATTGCAGAAACATTAATCTTGTATTCGAAAAATCTCCTCAATCAAGAGCTAGCTACTCTAGTACATTGGATCTCAGCGTTTTTCATTCAACAGCTGTAGAATCACGGCTCTTTTCTAGTCCTCCCAACATCCTTCTTTCATTAGATTTGATACAAAGTAATGAATTGAAGAATATGAACACAACAAAAATCAAGAGAATTCGAATCACATGATGAAACTAATAAGAAAATGAAACTTTTACCTTTGCCAAACTGTTGAGCAACAGGTTGAAACAGCTGAGGCTGAGGTGGAGGAGGCATAGAATTATAGTCGTGATGGGTGATCATCTGCGAGGGATGGTTACACTGCATGGATACCGGATGCGAAACAGTCGATGAATAAAAGCTGAATGTAGTCGCTGGTTCGTCCGGAGTGATTTGCTGTGGAGGTTGGCAGAAAGATCTTATGAATCCAGGAGGATCGCAGTGACCGGGAGTCAAATTTATCATTGGTCGGACGTTATAACTATGGGAACCATCTGGCTGGTTTCTGTAACCCGCATTCGAGGGCTAAGAGAGAATGTTGACAAAGGCAATTTTAATCTACAGAGAATAAAAATATACTGTATGTTTGAATACCTCTCGATAAGCAAACGGATCCTTTTGTTCATTGTGAGTTTGCATGGAATTATTATTGGACACATTTCTGTTTATATTCACGTTACTATTTGAATTCCCTTTGCGTGGACTCTGATGCAAGACGCATACACTTATAGAATTCCCCAGAATGTTCTCTCCGTCCAATCGTTTTATGGCCCTGGAATAAAGTTAAAAAAATACTTTTCATAAACAACTACTTTTGGTAGTAATTACCATCTAAAACACTTTTCTATCACTAAAATTAATGCAACAATAGCAAAGTCATCAAACAGCTAATTAGTTTTCTATTACCAGTCTACCAGCAAACATATCTAGCAGATATATGAATATAATAGCAGGCATAATTGTTTATACATCTCAATAATTGGCAACCTGCTGGCGGCTTCCATGCTTGCGAATCGTAACACTGCAGTTCCTGGCAAAACCTTCACTACCTTTCCACCGCAGTTTTCTGACAGCCGAAGCAGTCTGTTCCGAATAGTATTGGGATCGCCGTCTCGAGGTAGATTGGCCACGAGAAGCTGTTGAAATTCTTTTGAGTCCTGTAATTCAGAAGACAAATCTAGATGTAAGCAGCACACAAGAAGAATTGAATACGGCGTTATGAAACAGCACTCTGCAATGGTGTATTTGTATGCTATAAAACAATTGAACTTGATAAAAATGAATTCAATTGCGTGGTGATCAAATAACTTACCTTTGGAGAATAATTGACGACAGGGAGATCAGCAACAAGCTGTTCATAGCAAATCACAGTGGTTGCAGCCTACAAAGTTGAATTAAAATAATCCAAAAATATGATATGAGAAAATAATAATTTTCTAGAGGTCAGAGGTTAAATAGTGTTGCTAAATTTGTACATTGATAAATATCACCAAAATGAGAAATCACTTTCAAATAATATATGATAATAGTAGAAATAATATGTTATAAGATTACCTGTATAAGAGCTTGGCTTGAATTTGTTGGATGTATAAGAACAACAAAGTATTTATGTCGGTGTCGCAGGTCACTAACTTCTGAAGTGAAATTACTATCACCTGTTATGTTCAATCAAATATTTATGAAATTAAAATAAAGTAAACTTGATTTCAGACCCGAACTTGTAAAACCATGTTTGTCATTAACTATATAATTATCTTGAATATGTTCCACCACTACAAACAAATCACAATATTGAATTTGAAGTTTGCTTCAATATTTAAAGTAGATAGGGCTACAGTTCGTAAAAGACGCAACATATCAAGCATTAATACCTGTTATCAAAACCAAAGTAGCAGGTGCCGGATGATTATGAGCAAATCTGCGAATGCTTTGTCTCAATTTGTCATCTGCAGCATTTTTTGCTGTTGCAGAAATGTGAACAACGTTGACCTGGGTCAGGTAATATAGACGAAATTAGGTAAATTCTGTTTTCACAGCTTTGTCAATAGAATGAGTAGACAGAAGCAAATGCACTCACTTGTGCATTGTTCAAATCTTGAACAATCTGTTTACTTTCCTTGTTGATGTCGCATACACACATAAACTCAGCTTCTTTGTGCCCTGTGTACGAAGAAAAATTAAATAATATTTGAGAAAAGTTAATACAATTTATCTACCTATAATTTAGCTCTAAATCATGGATTATATACAGTAATACTATTACAAAAAATTGGTGAATTTCTCTGAAACCATAACATAAGCACCAGAAATCTACAGTTCAATTCGTGAAAAAGTTTGAAATAAATATAAAATTCACAATTACACGAATGAATACATCACTCACCGGCAAAAAATCTCTCTCTGACTCTCTTCACAATGCTGTTGGCTGACTTGCCTGTGGGAACAGCACAGTTTTCAATATCCCAGAACACACCGATAGGATATGTTTGCTGTAAAGGAACGTCTTCTTCCTATAGACATGAGACAATGTCAGTGAGTATGTGCAGTGCATTATGAATATGTCAGTAAAGTAACTGTTTAGGTGAATGTGAAAAAATGTGTATTGAGGATATAAATCTCAAGCCCATTTTGACAGCTGAAAATAATAACAACAGAAACTTTTGGGCATTGATCTAAATGGTATGATAGGTATATAATGAAGGTTACCTGCTTATCTAAACCATTGTGCAATGAACACACATTGCTGTCACTTGGGAAGAGGGTAGTCGCGAGAGCCATGGCTTCATTGCTGTTGTCTTCAGCCTATGAAATGTTATCGATATGCTTATATAGAAAAATCTAATCTTTATAACTTACAATTGAAGCTATATAAATCCTATCTAAAGTTGATTACTAACATCTAATGAAAATCGGTTACCTCTGGTGGCGGCGGTGGGGGTGGAGGTATATTAGGCCAGCGATTGAACAGATCTGGAAGAGGGTGCTTGACATCCTAGAAAATCAACAGAAATAGAATGAAAAATATCCTAGTCCGAAAGTTGTCTGTTCAACGTACTGGTGTTTTATCTCCTGTCGAACACTGCCAGCACTGTGACTGCTGCATTTCAACAACACGTTTGAGATGCTGTTGACCAGATGTTCCCTAGTTAAACATAAGAAAAGATTGCTAAATATTGAACGAATATATATAACATAAAATCACCACTAGTGACACAAGCAGTGAGGAAAAATGACTGAATTTTTAGAACGTTCTGAAAAAAGAAATGTGAACCTTTACCTTAAACAAACATGATTTTGTGCAACACGGCAAAACATTTTTCACAGAACCGCATCCAGTTTTGTGAAAACCATGAGATTTTTTATTTTTAGCTATAAGCCCAGAGGCAGTTGCCAGATTAACGGCAGCACCTAACAAATGAGAATACACAAGCCGCAAGTCATCTTCATCGGTTTTGCTATCCTTTAGTGTTGCGATGACAGTTGATTTGGTATCATTGTTCGATGGCCTTTTCTTCTTTTTCTTTTTTTTCGTTTTATTCTTGTCTTTTGGGGATTCTTGGCAGATCTTGGTTACTGCGACTACTCCGAGTACACTGCTCTCCACCAGTTGATTTGCCGATAGCTTGTCCAAGGAGACTGTTTCACCACCAGAAGTTATCACATCAAAAGATGCTGGTGGGACTAAAACCATGTTGGTGGAGCTGTAAGAATACCCGTCATTGCTCACAATATCTGTAGACCCAGAGGCTAAACAATCTTTCACTGCATTTGCATATTCAGTTTTTTTAATTACACCATGTGCAGAGGGAGTTACATCAACATCCTCTAAAATATTGCATAGTTTTTCTAAGAAGAATTCACTCTTGGACGAACTATACCCAGAGTCAAAATCTAGGGGTGACAGCAGCCGGGTATACTCCTTTGATTGCTGGATGCTAGAATCATTTAATGAAAATTCGCCCGGGAACATCAGCCTGTATTTTTTTGGAGAAACTGCTCGTTTTTCACATCTAGTACAGTTGGAACTAAACATATGTGAATTGTGCACACCAGAAAAATCATTCGTGGAACAAACACAAGAGTCGTGCATAAATACAGTTGTAGAGGCAACAGATCTTACTTGTTCGGCTACAGAGCATGAAGTCACGAAACCACAGGACTGAGTAGCAGCTTCTGATGATGGAACCTTGTGCTGCATATTATTGGAGGCCTGAATCTCCATTGTGCCATTATAGCATGGCAGGGGAGAGGAAATAAGTATGGGAGAAGGCATTTTAGGAGCTTCAGTAGTCGATAGTGGAGATTCCACATTGACTGGAGTCACTAGAGGTATCGCGATCCCGGTAACAGAAGGCACACCTCTGATGTTTCTATACATCATCGGAGCGTAGCTTATGATACTCGGGTCTTGTTCACCTACTGGCGGCGACATCAACCACTGCGGCACATCAGGTTTACGTGGGTGAATGAATTCGGGAGTTGCAGAAACTGTTAAAAATAGAAACGGAAAGGTAGTGGGCGGTTTGCATTAAACGTTTAATGTGGAATGTAAGAAGATGAGCCATGCTGGAAAGAAGTACAGAATTCGACAGAACAATAGATTTTTGTAGGAAAGATTTTTTTCTATTAGAATCAAACTAAAATTACAAGAAAATATTTCAAAGTCAGTTCAAATGACTCGCATGTAGGTAACATCTTTCCGGGTTCAAAAATATGCCGGGTTCTTATTCCAGGTAAATTTTATATTATATACGTCGTTAAATCAACCGATGGCAACAAATAATTATATCTTAAATTATTAGTTCAATAAATACCTATTCCTGTAAGATTGCAAGGCGGACAGACATTGGTTGGAGTTACAGCAGATTCTTCACAGACTGAATGACGACGCAGAAACGGCTGGGAGGAAAGTGGTATGTTGTGGTTTTTATCTGGATTGTGGACATACTGGCTCCAGAATAAGGGAGATGGGTTGCCAGACATTGGGGGTGGATGAACTGGCCATGTAGCTTCCTGAAGATAGAAAACAAAATGGAATACAAAACTTGAATTATAAGAACCTATAAAATTGTTATGTACACATACCATTAAATGGGAAGAAAAGACTGCAGAATTCGGATGATTCTTGGCCTGAGAATCATCCACTGATGACATGGCACTCAACGGTTGTGTGGCAATGATGTTCGCAGGATGACCGCCTGGATCCAAAGTAGTCAAGGGATAAAGAGAATGAAATTGGGAAACATTCTGAGCGATTACCGGACTGAATTGCTGATAAACGTGGGAAGGTACATTGGCTCCGAGATGATGCACAATTGTTGTTGATGGGAGGACTACGGAGTAGGAGGGCGGTATATGATAGTCCAAGATGGATGTGCCGGTACTTCCAGTGGAGTCGGGTCTTGGCACAGAGCCATGGCTGTCGTCCATGTTCAGACTGGCAAAGGAATCTGCCATTTGTATGACTCTATCGTTGGATTGGGAAGCACATGATTGCTGACTACACGCTGGGTTGATTTCACCAATTCTATGGACAAATATTTGGCTGCTACTTGCAGCGACAGCGTTTGAGGCAGCATCCTGATTATTGTTGCTCAGCTGCTGCGGATATTCAACGGTTCCGAAGGTACAGGGAGGAGGAAAAGATAGAAACACTGGTGTCGCATACTGTTGTGAGAATGTTGGCATGGAAAAAGAATCCGTGAAAACATGAGGTTGATTGTTGGTGGACGAAGCTGTGGACTGTGGGACAAAATTCTCCATTATCTGCTATTAGTGCTGTCTCACCATGTGCTGCCATATTTTGATATTATATTTTGCAACCCCATTTTATATAGACTCCTACGATGCTGATCCGTTTCCGCCAGTTTTTTCAAATGCATATACAGGATTTACTTGTTAACGCGCTTAACCAATAATCGTTTTACTAGCAAAACACGCGACTGCTCGAAAGGTAAAACACACACCTTTAATGAGATGGTGTTGATATAACTCGTAGGGACGTTGAGATAGATATGATGTGGTAATAAAATAGTATACAAATTGATCAGCAATTAAATTGAAATACTTCTAATACCACGCCGGCTTTTATTTAAACAAAACAGCGAAAACAGCGTCGGGTTATATACATTGGTAATCGAAGATCAGCTGACCAATTTTTCCGGGTCACTGATTTCATCATAAATACTGTATTGCGTCTAATTTAGAACTCCTGTGAATGAAACGCACACTAATTTTACACGGATTAAATTAATTAGTCCAATGAAAATGTAGTTAAATGTGATAACCAATTATAGAACAACACGCCCCCTTTTTCTAGCAGATAATTTTCTTTATCTGTACTCTAAATTTTCTGCATCATGAATGCTACATCGGACTTTATAGTCAAGATTAGAATGGCAAAAATTGAAATGTATGTTATACACAGACAGTTAATAGTGTTTGGCATACACGAAGCTCCAGACTGAGTTAAATAAAATACACTGGAATTGGTGGCAAATTGTAATGGTGCACCTGAGCGTATTGTGGTGGAATAAATAGCAATATTTCTAAGGTTGGATGTTCATGTTTCACGCTGATGGAGCTCTCGGATTTAAAATAAGCTGTGCTATAAATTCAAGGGAATGAATGGGAGTACACATAATATAAATTTCGCTTTCCTGGGATAGATACAATGATCAATACTACAACTGTTAAAAATCCAGAAGTTCACACTGCAGGCTATCATGCTTTCGTTTTATTCAATATAATAGGAATTCTGATTTGTTTCTCTTTCGATATTACAGTTATAATATGACGGTTTCAGAAATAAGCAACCATATTGATCCAAGAGTAACTTTATACAACCTGCTAGTCATTTGGTGTTGACTTTCCACAAGAGAATTTCGATACATTTAAAAATTGAATGCCTGGAGTCCAAGTATAGACTATATAAAACATTCTATATTATTTTTCATTACCAACAAAACAAACTGAGCAAGGAAAATACACTACTTTACATCCCTTCATACTATACTTTATATTCCAAGCACATTTATTGCAAACTCACAATATCTTTTAACTTTATCATATAGTCAGTTACATTTTAGATGCAAATTATATTACAATGCGTCTTAATTTTGATTCATTCTGTTATGTAGCACTGGAGACCGCTAGTTTCTTCAGATGATCCATGAAAACTTGTAAACTTACGTCATCAGTTAGAACGGGTGCAGAACCATCCTACAGAAAGAGGTGAATATTCATTTCTTAGTTTTTGCAAATTGTGTGTGTGTTATTATATTATCAATATACAATCAATTGGTACCTGTTGACCCCACATCATATTATTATGTGTCTGGGATGGATTCACTTTGGAGAGAAGAAACCTGGCTTGACTACCACCATGCTGTGTTTCAATATACCTGGAAAATGATAATGAAAATTGAGAACCTATTGATCAACTTTCAACCAAACATGCTAAATATGATATAATAATATCACCAACAATCATATACTATGTGGTTTTGCTGGACTCGGTATGCCAGCAATGATGTGGTAGTATTTGAGAGATACTTATATATACCTACATATATACTTAACCATATTTCAGAATCTAAACTTGAAAGTACCTCGGAATTGGAAAGCGAGTTGCAAGAATGTCTTGAGCATCGTCGACTGGGGCTTGCAGCAGTTGTTTGAAATTTTCATATTGTGGCTGATCCTGATAAGATGCCTTTTTCCATTGTGCAATAGTCTGTTACAAATGTACAATAAAATTACAAGACTATATAATTATGGTAGACACAAATGCTGTTCATTCAATAATCGGTACTGACGTCTCCATGGAAAATTAGAACTTGGAAAAAAGTGTCGAGAAGAAGAATCTTGTCCGGTTGAATGCTGGTGCTGTCCAGAAGCACAGGCTAAAAGAAAAAGAATGTATTTTACCAACTGTGAAATTATCGCACCAAATAGTTTTAGTGAATACCTCTGGAGGGCCATTGAATGAATAGGAGTATAATACAGGTTGTATCATAATGAGAGAGTTGGTGAGATCTTGGTGATTGATCTGATACCGATGGTACGCGGTCTCGTCAGGACTGTGACCAAATACTTGAAGAAAACTTGATCTCCGAAGATGAAACATGAACTGAACGCAGAGACAAAAGGAATCATTCAACCAGTGATGTAAAATTATGGGAAAGGTAATTTTTTAACAAACCTGTGGATAGAGGGAGAAATTTTCAGCAAAACGGAATGTGTCAGGAGCGTCTTTTTGAAATTCTCCAAATTTTTGACACTGTATCAGAACATGAATACAAATGTATATGAGAAAATAGAAAAGAAATTTTTTGTAAACAATAAATGCTAGTGTAATAAAATTCATTCTGAAAAGTTCAAACTATGAGGCTTTTTGCCTATCAAAGAATAGATTTGAATACTTACAAGTCTAATTAACATTCTGTCCAACCATCTTAAAACATCAGGACCGCCGTCATCCTGAGATCTGTAAATTGCCATTCTTCCCATGACAACGGCAGCTGCCTCTTGATCAAAGCTTGCTGCTACATGGACTTGTCCAGTAGCAGGGTCTGCCCAGCTAGAAAATATCAGATTACCTTGATTTACAATACTGAAATATTATTGAGTATTCTCATGTATAGAGTAGTGATATCATAACTTAGTAGTTCCATTACATCAAACTGCTTGGTACAATTGTGATTTCTAAATTTCCTGAAGGGTTTCGCAGGATTTCTTTCTACAATAAATTGTAACCATAGTAGATATTAATAACAGCAATGTAACATTCACAAGTATACCTTCTCGCAATAGTTGTCACTCTAATTCTGTGCTGTCCGCTCGAATGGATGTAATTTGTGATAAATTGTATTGTTCCTCTGCCACCTTGTGGAATAGGTGTGTTATGCTGGAAACAAACTTAGTTGAGTATTTGTGTTGTTTATCACTGCACTGTTTGAACCTTGGACTTTGATTTAACCATCAAGTAAATAAACAATGGCTCACTTTGGACTTTGATTTAACCATCAAGTAAATAAACAATGGCTGAACCAGATTCATTTAAGTTAGAAGGCCGATCAATCGAAAACGTTTATGTGTATTTACTTCAGCAACTTCACAAGTTTGAAATCAGGACAATTGGAGCGGGGCAAAAATAAATCTTGATCATTTTCCAGCGTTAATTCAAGAATTGAATAAAATTGAAATTCAGAAACCTGGTTAACAACTTCAAAGTAGACCGATAAAGTTGTAGTTGGATCCAATCCACAAAGCCTCCACTGGCTCGTGCCCCCTACACCTATCTCGTTTTCAGATACCCAAGGGCTTTTTACGCTCAGACTGACGCAAGGTCCTATTATTCCACTGATCTTAACTTCTCTCGATGTCTGCAAAATGAGGACAGTGGGTTTATTGAAAGTAATTGACATGCATTATTCGAGGAAGAACGACAATAAACACCATATGCATCATGCAATAATGGTAACCTGTCAAGAATGAGTGGTTATTGCTTGTAAGTACTGTTTCATGAAATAAAGTATCTAAATAGTCAATACTGCCTGAGAGCGTTCTCTCCGTCAGTTAATACTATAGCACAACATACCTTTATTTCAAGGGTAGCTCCAAAAGCCATATTAAATTCTCCTTTAGCATCCTTGGAAAATACTTTTTGAAAGGTCTGCTTGAACAGAGATGAATTGAACGAGTCTCCCATAACCATGATCCCACTGAAGAATAAGGATCATTCAAATATATCACAATATATCACAAATTACCATAATTCCAACCAGTACTTCAAACCAATTATTCTCTCATGCATTGCAGTGTGTATCTATCATTAATTACCTACCCAGTAAAATTAGGGCATCCCTTCATTTCATGAAGGCCCGTTTGATCCAAAGCACAGGAATATATATCAATGATGTGGCCATTATTAGCAGCTCTGGTTGCGAGGGATTCGTAATGCTGTAATGAGAGCAAAAAAGTATTATGTAACAGGAAAAAACAAATATTTGTATTTTAAATATTTCTGAATGTGTCACGCATGATGATATATTCATTTCCTTCTAGGGCACTGTTTATTATTAATTCTTTCAATTAATACCGGATGTAATGTATGTGTTTCATATATAGGATTAATCAAAGAGATTATGAAAAGGGTTTGTTGAATAGAGCAATCAACATCTATCCAATTCGCAATAATAAATAATAAGCATAGCTAGAATATAGTATAATATTGATGTTACCTTGATAGACTTCTTCATGTAAGGAATATTATCCTTTTCAACATTATACCAAGATCTCATTGTATTCTCCAGACTATCATCCACTATCATCCCAGGCCCCTGTGTTCCCGGACCACCGATAAACAGCATAATTCTTGAGGGAACTTTGGGAAATGAGCACTGTATTGAAAATCGAATGTTTGAATTTAAAAAATATGAGTTGGAACGCAAATCTTCCATTACTGGTTAGCAATAGCATGAATCACTGACCTCAAGTAAACCGACAGCAATCGAAAGAGCAGTTCCGACAGATCTCAAAGGTCGTTTTCCCTGAGACACAGGCCAAGGATCACACTGTAGTTCACCAAGCAAATCGGTTACAAACATGTCACACTTGTGAAGGGGTTGCAGAAACCTTCGAACACATAAATTTCGTGTCGGCTTTGGTTGAAGTTACAAGTTAACAAGATTGAAATGAAATGTTACCTGTTTACAGGAGGAGTATTTGCATTAGGAACTTGCTGCCCAGGAGCACCTGGATTTATTGGCGCTCCTCCTCCACCTGGAATTTTATTTAGACCAAGCATCTCCTGTAAAACAATTCACAGTGCTTATTATATATATCACCAAGCTTAAAAATCAAAAGTATAGTAAGTACACAAATTCTCAGATCAGGGTCTCTGTAAATTACCAATAAAACATTCCTATACAATAAAATATCTTTAATATCAACCTGTATCTGTTTGGCATTCAAATCCTTAGTACCACGGAAGACATAGCTTTTCGAGATCCCCTCTGTTCCCAGTTCATGCACCTGGATCATTCTACCAAAAGTGATGAGGCCTATCAGAGCATTATTCGGCAAGAGGCTTAGAGACATCTGGAGAGACTCTTTCATAGCTTGAAGATCTTCTTCATCCATGCAGGTGTCAATGACAAACAGAAACACTGGACCTACGGGAGCCGGGCTGCGTATCTGGTATTCTAGTGTCGTGAATTGCGGTATGAGTTCGGCGGGTTGATGGGATTCAGTAATGGCACTGTAGCTTGCAGGAAACTGGAATTGAAAGAATACACTATAGTTAGTGGTAATAATAAATCTGCATAGACATGGAAATGTGCACAATAAAATCCTTAGTATAGTATATTCAAATATTAAACACATAGTTTTATAATGTGAGTTTTATAATAAGAGTGGCAAAACCTAAATTAAAAACCAAACTCAAACAACGATCACAAAATCATTAAAAATAATTACCGGATTTCTTTGGTAACAGAAATTGCAGGTCCATATCTTGCTGCGGTAGTCCACTTGGCTGGAATTTTAAACATATAAATAAAAGCTTGCCAAAAAGTTTTAATGCAGAAGTAGCTGAACGTTTCATCTCATACCATAACGGATTCAAAACAGCTCGACAAGTTTGACGATGACACAGTATGGGTTCGTACTGGATTGGTGGCAAGTCAGGACGTTCCTTCAGCGGGGTGAAAAGAGTAGCAACCGGAACAACTATCCTCGTTGCCTCCAAGCGGGAAGAAGGCCACACATTCCAGCTGCATCTTACTCCATCTCTGTCCTCGTTTTGCTGAATGTATTCTTGATATGTGGTCATTATACTTTGTAGTGTTTTAGTCTTAAATGTATAGCTAATGCGAAATGTTCAAAAAATCAAATAAGATATTAGTAATTTCTCAACCCATCAATGCCTGTTTCTTCTGTTCCATTTCATGTATTGTAAGGGTCTTTACCAATGATTTAGGCTTATATGCATACTACATTAGTTAGAGATTACAGTCTATTTAAAAAAATAAAATTATCGTTCAGGTCACCGAATTAAAAATACATTGAATAGCTTTAAAGAAGATACATACATAATAATTAGGTATTTAATCAAGCCCTGATGAACTTCCTTTCAAAATAAATAACGGTACCAGGATATAAGCATAAGATCATCTAGCTAATGAATATTAAGCTCCGGACATAATACGGTTTTACTTCCGTAGCGTATCCAATAAATTCACGACAAATTTTCTAATGTAAGCACTCAATAAACAACCCTAACCACCGTACTCCTTACCTCAGAGCTCCCACTTCTATATGACACAACGACGCAATTTTGTGATGAATCCCCGGCGGGCCAATTCGCTACAACGAAAGGTTATGTTTCGACACGTCAGCTCAAAGTGAATTTTAACATCAACCACAACAAACATGGAATGACCTTTACTTATAAAAAATGATTGTATTCATCCCGAATATATATTCATCTAAAGGATTTGAAAACAGCATGTACAATATTAACTACAGAACTGATAATATTTTTTCATTTCAAATGTTGTAGTATTTGTAGGAGCTGTGAAGTGCGCTATATTACTATATTGCACTATATTATATTTAAACTTTTAGCTTAGGGTGAAATACATTTCTTACTATTATTAATGTATAAAAAGTAACCTCGTGAAAATAAAACCTCTACATTCATTCCCAGAATTGTTCCAACTGGCATACACTTCGATGTGGTTGGTACTTTCATGGTTTCACTGGGACCCCACAGGGTTCGCATATTTGCCGTTGTAGCGTTCAGTTCGTGATGGAAAGAACGGGCAACTATAATAACATATCACATGCACTGGTAGACATCAAAACCCTTTGAGGTTCTAATGTTTACCAAGCACACTTCCCTAGAACGTCCGATATATTTTAGTCTTTTCGTGATTTCCAAAACTCATCAGAGGAAGCTGAGATATTTATTAACTAACTTAATCGGACAAATTGTGCAATGTTCTAAAGAATAAAGGTCTTACGATGTCAAACAGCAGAAATGAGCTGGAGAAAGTTTTAAAAGAACTGAGCATTAAGTCGATAACGATTGAGCACCCAGAGGTGAACTTGTTATCCAAACCTACTGATAGAGATTTATTCTAAACTATTGCGTTATTCCGCCAGGTTTTCACTGTCGAGGCTATGATGCCGTATCTCGGAGAATGCAAAGGAATTGTGTGTAAGAATTTATTCTTGAAGGGCAAAAAGAAAGGGGATCTATGGCTGGTTACAGTGGGCCATAACAAAGAGGTCAACCTCAGCCAGCTAGCAAAAACGCTCACGGTCAGTAAAGGATTACGGTTTGCTGATGAAGCTATCTTAGAGAAAACACTGGGGGTCAAACGAGGTTGTGTCACTCCTCTCTCCCTGTTTAAAGACACTGAGAAGTTAGTACAAGTTGTCTTGGATCAAGACATTAAAACTCTTCCATCTGAACAAATGGTTTACTCCCATCCAATGCAAAATTCAGCTACAACAGGAATGTCTTCGTCAGATTTTATAAAATATGTAGAATTTACTGAACACACACCAATTTTTATTGAATTATAGATGTCTAAAGTTCATTTTATTAGGCTTATTTTAATTTTGAATGAACTTTGCCATGTCGCTGAAGTGAACTCTTTTGAGAGAATTTTAAACCGCATGTGGCACAATGAAATGGTTTTTCACCTGAAAGTAAAAGCAATTTCCTTTTATAATATTTCATCCTGTATTTAAATGCAATAAGCGATATATTAGTAGCAATGCAACAAAGAACACACACAGACCTGAATGAACTCTTTTATGAGCATTCAAAACACATTTTCTGTGAAAGGCTTTCCCACATGTTTCGCACTGGTGAGATTTTGGTCCATGGTGTGTTTTCAAGTGTCGTACCAAAGCGGGCTCGGAGCTGTAACTTTCACCACAAACTTCACACACACACAGATGATTTTCCTTAGAAATAAAGTATATGATTCCATTGAATGGTGAAGGAGAATATAATATACAAGAATAATAGAAAGAGAAAATATAAGAAGTTGCATGCTATGAACATATCTGTATAAAAAAAATTAATCCATACAAATAGTCTTACATTACATTCTTCATTTGTGTTATGGATTGTTGAATGCCTCCTAAAAGCAAAGGCAGATGCAAATCTCTTAGGACAAGCAGGGCAATGGAACAACTTTGAACCTGAAAGAACAAATAGCCAGTAAAAATTATTGTATACAGTCTTTTCGGTAACTTATACACCAAAAATTGCCAGAAAATCAAACGTGTACCTGTGTGATGAGTAAGA
Organism: Halocynthia aurantium; assembly: GCA_013436065.1. Lineage (NCBI taxonomy): Eukaryota > Metazoa > Chordata > Ascidiacea > Stolidobranchia > Pyuridae > Halocynthia > Halocynthia aurantium. Next base: position 19,308 of record QXVX01004266.1, on the reverse strand, counting down.
TGTCTGTTCAATACGCTCTCACTCAAAAAATATAGGCCACAGTATTCACAAGAAAATTCCTTATCACGATGACACTGCTTCCTGTGCCAGTAAAGTTTTTTCCGACACGTGAATGATTCTTTGCATCCTTTGACTGAGCAGTCGTACTGTAGAACGTTCAGGTGTCCCATGACATGGTCTAAATAGGATATAGGGCAGTGTAATACTTTGTTACAGTTTATTTCTTTACATTCAAAGATTTTTTTCTTCAGGCAGTCCGTTACTTCATCACTCCTGGTAGATGAATGCGCAACGAAATAATGTAAACCACATTGTTTTCGAGTGGCGAATACTTTTCCGCAATTGACGCAAGTTTTTTTCGCTATTTCTTTTCTCGCTTTGACCGTTAGCAAATCCGTTGCAGCAACTTGTACACTTGGTAAATCCTCTGGATCGTTTGCATTAGACGGCTGAGCATGTTCTTCTACATCGTCCTCCTGTATTGGGGGATTCGGCTGTGCATTTATATCACTTTTGGAGGAATTCAAGGACTGAGACGGAATTACTATTTTCAAATAAGTTCCTTTGATTTTCTTGGCTTCACGGACCAATTTAACCAACTTATCATCCGGAATATCCTCAAGTTTTAACATTGTTACTTTATTATAAAGTTCACATTAAGTAAGTGCAGTTTCCATTCTCCATCAACCAAACATACTTTGCGTAAAATCATTCATACGTATCCTTGTCAACATCAACATGCTGATAGAAAAGTATATATGCAAGGAATCATTCAAAACTGCGCATCTTCTTCCATCACAAGAAGAAGAGCCGTCAAGGTTATCAAATGAAATTTTTCACTCCACATACATTTTATTAGACAATATTGCCATAGTCTTTAAAGACTATGATATTGCATATCAAATAAATTTCAGGGGAAATATTCTAAACTTTGACCCTCGCGATAAATAATTCAAAATCTCCAACGTTTGTTTACATTCTGCAACCGATGACAACATGACGCTGAACGATTTCTTTATTTTATGTGATTTTTAGGGATTGCAGTACAGTGAATAGATATTATATTTATTTGTCTCGAGTTGGGTATTTTCAGTGTATAGTACTTGCACGAGCCATGGCCTTTGCGGCTCCTACAAAATCCAAGCAGGCGACAACGAATTTAGCGAAAAGCACTTGGACGCCTATGAACAATTCTGAAGCCAATTTACAAGTAGTTAACTTAGATATTAAGATGTGATTGATATAATATTTTTTCAAATGTTACATTGGAATTCAAAATAATTTGAATGCTCGTGATAAGCTGTCAATTAGATCTCTAATTTCTCTATTTTTTTCCCTAAAGGTTTTTGAAGAAAGAAGAGCACTTTTAAAAAAATGGGTATTGCTAATTTAATAATTACTGTAGTTTTTAGTTGTTAGTCGATGCTATTTCCTGTGTTAGCGGACTCCAAGATAGAAATTGAATAATTTTCATGTTCATACCATTTAATGTATTAATCGACACACATACTACTGTATTACCCAATTAAAACTCACCGAAACCAGACCCTCATCGGAACAATGAATTAGCCAGTGGTTTTCAAACTTTTAGAGGCCGCTGGACATTTTGCAAAGTAAATTCTTGACGTGGCACATCTGCTTTTGTGATCCAGCTAACTAGCTAATGTTAGCTAACCAGCTAACTAATGAAAATGCTAGCTTTAAGCCTAAATATTATTTAGGATTTATTTTAGATCTGAATTAGATGCAACAGTATCAGTTGTCACATGTTGGCATGTAATCCAATCTTACTATCAAGTGTAATCGTTATATTTAAGTGACTATCACTAATTTGTTTATTTTTCTCATTTATGGCACAGTTTGAAAAGTGGGGAGAGAAGCAGAGGCGAGCAGCCGTCAATGATGTAATAAAATGTCTGTCAGAGAAACATATGTTTGCATTACTTGGTAGGTTTTCAATTAGGTTTCTTTGTGTTTTCCGTATAACAGTCACAAGAACAATGCTATGACTATTATATTATTCCAGACCAACTCACTCAAAAATTTCCACAAGAGAAATATGACTTCACAAAACGATTACCTCGTGTTCTATCTCTCTATGTATTTTCATTTCTGGATCCGAGAAGCTTGTGTCGATGTGCTCAGGTTAGGCGAATCAAATTTGGAATCATGATGAATGATTTTGTTGGAAATTTAATCAGTTTCTTTCATCCATAAGGTTTCATGGTATTGGAAATATCTAACCGAATTAGACTGCTTGTGGAGGCCAAAATGCTTGCGCTTTGGTTGGTATCCTACACATCAGCCGTCCCAGTACGAGGAGACCGTCTGGAAAAGACATTATGTTACTACGCTGTACCAACTTCATTACGTCAAAGCTAAAGTAAATGCAGTGTAGTCAAGGCAAAGTTAATACGAAAATAAGAAATAAGTTTTATTCATTTTTTTTAGGAGGGGGAAAGGGCAGAAAAGCAAGAGGGGAAAATCGTTCCAGATTCAGCCCGTTCATTGAAATCTCAGTTGTCTACAACAAGGAGCAATATGTCTTCTACATCGAGAAGAAAGAAAGCACAGATTGCTCCAAAACATGCTGCCCTACCAGGCCCAATATGGGAACCGCCCCCTTGGAAGGGGTCTGATCCCAATCCCACAGATACAATGAGGTAAACTGATAGAAATATACATATTTATAATTTTTCTATACGGTGTATTTCATGATTCCCAATATATTATTATTTATTGGTAAACCATGATTATAATCTTGAAGAACATACTCAAAACTATGATTCACTGATGCAACTCTCGTTTTCTTTTCAGGTACAATTATCTTGACAATTCCACGAAGGATAAAAAAAAGTCAAAAGAGAGGCGGAGGCCTAATTCAGCTGCGGTACATCTGCCATATTTTTTCTATCAGTGATAAATTATATGCTGTAACAAGTATAAGAAAATCTTACCTTGTGGTGTCTTGACAGGGTTCCATTCTGATCAGTTCAAGAAGTCATGGTAGCCCGGTTAAATCCAGTGGGGAGCCCAGAGCATCCTACAGTGCTTCTGCGTCCCGCAATAAAGATAGTTCCTCTGTGGCCCAATCTCTAGATCCCAGGGTTCTTGGTACAGGCACGATCCATAGTAGTGGAACTCTTGCTACGTCGAGAAACATGATGAGCTCGAGTGTGTCCCATTTGACTTATACAGGTGAGATTGAATAGGGTCAATATGACACAACCTTGAATTTATTCATGACAACAATACATATCAGGGGTGGTCGGATTCTCTCAACTTGAGAGCCATATATAATATATTTTATAATCTTGAGAGCAACAAGACATGAGCTGGTATACATGTGTATGTGTGTATTGGTAGATGAGCAGGCGATAAGAACTTTATATCCACTAAACTTACCATTCACTCAAAAAATCAACGCAAGATTTTCCGTTAAATCGGGCACGTTATAAGTTACATTGTATATGATATTAATAGGAAATACAGGCACAATGTCTGGCTCACCCGGGCTCCACGGTCACACCTTGACTGGAGGAACACTTGCAGCATCAACATATTACGTTAATTCTTCGAGTCCAGTGTACAGTTCGATAGACGGAACTTTCAAAACAGCCACCCAAAATGTCAGCTCTACTTCGCTTCATGGACAGACTCCTGGTAAATTGAACTGCATGTCATAGGTTAGAAGTAGTTCAAATTGAATTATAAATATCATTAACAATATTAAATTATCAACCATAGAACAGTCACCACAGAACATGCAGACATCATCACTGAGAATGACTGATGCAGGTTTGTTGAATACCGAAAGCACCAGATATTGCTTCAAAATTAACGGGCTTGATGCTAAATCTTTTAATCAATAAAAAATCTATAGGAAAGAGACCACAGTCTGCTGTGAGAATAAGTACAGAGAAACCAGACACCATGACTTCAAAGCAAGCTGGCACTGTTGCTAAAGTTGATCCGAGTCGATCAAAAGAAATTACAAATGTGGCCATGTCCACAGAATATCAAGTGAAATCGAATGGTAGGAATATTACTTAATGTACCTACTTGTCTTGTCTATAGAATATTGGCCTTACAATAATTTTATTTTTACTCTACTCCTTGTTCTTCAGTATTTGATTGTGTCTCTCTTGTAGGTAAATCCACTCCACTTCAAGGTAGCCCCTGGAAACCACCAGAGAACAATATATCAGATGATGATTGATAACAACAACCTGCGGTCTTAGTCAACAAGTTAATTTAAAAAACTCAAATTATTATAGCTGGACTGTCAACACATTGACAAACTGCATGCATTTGATTCGGCAAAGTTATATTTTACTTATATGTGCTTTAGCTTAGATACAAGATCATCCATCCTGTCATTATAACTTCATTTTAACGAATCACGTCTGTAAATGGAAATCTTGCTTATCATTCAAAATAAATTCTCATTTACATTTCTTGTTTGTTTATGTGTTACCTCAGTAACTAGCGTGAGAGAAAATCAAGGGATTTTCACGGTGATCCCTACTAAAAGGCTAGCTCATTTTAATTACCTAATCATCACCACATGTTGCAGATTGCATGGTTTTACAATAATAATTTGGTTATATAAGCAAAATTCAATTCTATCCTAATTACACTATCCATACATTGCCTTTCCTATACATCAGAATAGATTGAACACAGCTATCCAGGAGTGTGTACACCTAGGACTTAAACAATAATATTATTCTAGTGTTTGTGGTTCCCACATTTCCATATTCCCATTCAAGCTGAAACTGCCTCAATGATTCTTCTCTGGTTATGTACGGTAGTAAAAACAATGTGAAATTATTCACTAAGAAGCACTTGTTAAATAATAAATAATTAAAACACATAAAGCAACACCACAATATATACATAAATGAATTTTCAAGAAAGTTTGAAAATCAATACATTTCAAAAAATGAACAAACAAAACAGAATTATTACTTCTTAACTTATATGCTCTCATGCCATTTGCAAATTTTCATTTTTCCCACTGTTAATTCTGTAGCATGATCCTCAACCGGCTGTACCTATCTGTCAATATCAGCAAACCTTCAGGCGAGATTACAAGACACTCCTTAACACCAAACAGCATTGGCAACAGGTGTATTCTCATATCCAAATTTGATAATGACATTCTATTTCCAAGCTGATATTAAGGCTCTTTCATGGTCAGCAAATGCCGGTGTTCACTTTTACTAATATATACAAGATATCTTTTCAAGAAAAGTCAATGAACAAGCTGCAATACAGAGTAGTCTTAATGCTAGAAGTTCATCAGTCGTTTTAATATTATCACTGTGATAATTCATTCTCATACTGCTTTCTAAAACAATCACCAATGGGAAAGAATTCCCAACATCTTTCTTGATATTGCTGCCACACATAAGTTTCCTGTCCTGTATATTCTGTTTCGTCTTTGTTAATCAGATGCATGAGGAAGAACCTATATCAGTCCATCAAAATAAATTAATTAATTGAAATCATCGGTTAACAGGGTGGGTTCTAGGTGAAGCATGTTCTATATTCTTAGCATATAGGTTAAATGGAAACAGAACTTTGAATTTCTGGCAGGAGACTATTGATAATAAATGTTTCACCTTAAATCAATAAAACTTGAACTAAAAAAACAAAACTACCTCTCTCTGCCTCACTGAGTGAGTAGAAAAATGATGGGAGTAGTGGTATTTTTGAAAATTATGTTCCTTCCAAATTAATAAGATAAGGTAACCCCCCATATCACAAGAGCCTAGAGATTTTTTGTGAAAGCTTACAGAAATATGGTATCAAACTAGATGTCAGACTTACATATAGTTTGCCAGATTATGCTCTTGCATCGTGTGGGTGTCAAATCCATGAGGAACTTGATCAAAATAATCATTCCCGATTGTGCATATGAAACATTTTGTCTCCATATCCTCTTTGACTTGTTCTTGCTGATCACGGAGCTCTCCAAAAGCATCAATGATCAAACCTGACAGAAGAAAATGGTGTTCAGAAAAAGAAGTTTTCCATCTATCATACTTCAAAAATAGCAGTATACCTTGAATGATGGCAAGCAGGATAACAATGACAAAGAAGAAGAAGGATATATCAAACAGAATCCTCCACAATTCATATTCATCTCCTGAGGGATCTTCTAACTCATCTCCGATTCCTCCTCCAGCTCTTACACCAGCGTAAAGATGAAATTGGAAGCACTATTGAGGAATATTATATCCATCATTGATTACCAGGAAAATAGTCTTATGTCTGAAAGTTTGTTGATTAATGTTATTTTTATTTAACGTAACTGACCGTAAACATATTATGACACTTCCAATCAGGATCGTCTCCTTCACTCTTGTTGTAGAATTTTCTGAAGAAGTTGAAGGCGATCACGGTGTAAAGGTAAACAATGACAGTGAGAAGGCCAGTTGTGAGAATAAGCTGTTGAAATAAACCAACGAGACAGTAAGACTTATGTATAGTATTTTCCATGAGTATGATATGAAATCTTTTTCGGTTCAGAAGTTATGTATGTTACAGTAAAATGAAATCCTCATTTTGGTCAGATATTTCATGTAATTCTTAAAGTTTGAGGATTAAGGATTGGGCATTATGCTAGGGAGGCTGGACGCACTGGCGAAAACGAAGTTTTCAGAAGAATTTTTTCAGAAGAATTTTTTCAGGGATTCCTTGAAATCAATAGTTCCATATATACCTGTTGAAAATAACTATCATAGGAACCTTCAATAAAAAAAATTCACCTGTTTTCCATTGTGTGTAACTGATGACAAAATCGTCCTGAGAGATTTGAAAGCCATAGCAATATCAAGTAGATGGGAAGCAAAGAAAAATGCATTGTAATGTCCAAGTAGGGACATGCAGAAATACCACAAATTGTACAAGAAAGAATTGTCCATGAACATCACTCCAACTTTCCATGTATTGTACCTGATGTCTAATTTTTTCATTCTAAAACGAAGAAGTTGAGATAGCAATGCGAAAAACACTAAAGAAAATAATGTGTTTGTAGTTCTTACAACTGGACGAAAAAGTTTTCCTTTGGTTTTTCCTCTTCAAATGCAAAGTTACTGCTGGATTTATCAATGCCTAACAAAGTTCTGACTTTTTCCTGTCCACACTGCGACCCGTATTTATCCATCACCTGAGAAAATATTCATTATATACATTTTTATTGCTGACTGATCAGTAATGATAATATTGGTATTTCTTACAATAGCTCATAGATAGTTTTTTGATTTGTAAGCAAATAGTATTTGATAGTCACCTTCTTTTTAATAAATTTATCCCAGTAATTTGAAGGGAAGGATGGACAAGATATAACCAGCCTGTCCCACTGTCCAGTAAGGTCATCATCTCCTGGCTCTTCTGTTACATACAGGCCATCAAATTCCAGCTTCCTGGCAACTTCTTTCTCTCTCTTGAAGATAACTAACGGAACCTGACAAAATCGAATAAAAATCATATCAATCAGAAAATTTTTGTACCCTACAGCAGATCTTAAAAAATAGGATTCTTACCTTAAGCATATAGTAGGACACAAGCATGGCAAAGCTGAGGGAAGAATGAATCAAAGCAAGCATAAAAAGTGCAGGTTCCATATATCCAGATTCTTCTTCTAGAAATAAGATACCATTGTCTTCGAAATCTTCTCCTTTATGACCATCTATGGGAGTGGTTTTTTGAATTGAAGAATCATCCACTTCTTCATCTGGAGAATCTTCCCACTGAAAATGTGAACATTCTTTGAATACTGCCGGAGACTATTTTGTATCAATGCATATTTATCAAGTCCTTACACGGAAGAATAGGAGGATGAAGTTGATTCCGAAGGTTATGACGAGGGCTAGGATCTTGAAGTGGTAAAAATTTCTAGCAACCACTCCCTGTATGAAGCAAAATGGAAGAGTTACCCATTAAAAGATCATGGAATGTTAAAATTTGAATTGGCAGCAGGAAAGTAACTTACCAGAACACCTCTTTTAAACATATTGAATTTATCCTTGTATGGGGATGCTTCATCCACTTTTTCTTCTCTCTTGTACCTGGAAAGATTCCGGATAACCCCATTATAGCACGATAGTTTAGGTTCAAATTTTTCACCACTGAAGAATATACCTTTGTGGACGACCTATAGGCCTCATGCAGTAATTCCACTGAGCTTGAGGTTCTTGTTCAAGCTCTCCTTGAATGCTATTGTTATTTTGTGATCCATAATTTCCATTCGCGAATGATTCCACTTTTGCAGATCCCTTGAAAAGCAAGGAATGGTATTGGTCAAGATGGACTGATGACTATAATTATCATCGATATGAAAAACTACGTAAAGTAGGATTTATTGGTTATTTATGTATTCAGTTCACAAAGATTTCTTGCCTAATTTTATTTTAATAACATAAGGTATATTTTTATAATAATACATCGGTTTTTAGTTTGCTTCTCAATAAAGCCTGATGTCTTCTTCTGACCATGGATGGAGTGTTTGTCGGGCTTTTATCACCGTGTTCCGAGTTACAAATACTCAGGGTATCCGCTGCTTCATCAACGGAGAAATCACCGAATCCAGCATCAGGTTTGTGCGGGACAACGAGCTTTATCAAATCTTCCTCTTTGCTGAATGCAACAATAGTATTATAAATCTATGCAGAATGGTATGGCTAATGAAAAGTAGAATAAACTTTTACCTCATATCCAGACCAAACACATTGGCAATAACATCGGTATCATCACCATCATCTTTGTCATCTGCGTCCAGAGAATCTTCATGAGACATTCCTGACTGTAGGAATTCAGAATTGACATTATATTACCACTAATATTATGAAAAATTTAACTCATATTACTTTTGAGCCAGGATCCCTATTTTCAATTCCCTCTTGGGTCGGATCCGGCATCCCACGTATCATTTCTGCGAAGGTTGTCTTCTTCAAAAGTTCTATTATCTTTCCGGAGAAGATCGTACGGTATCCCAGCAGACATACGCTCCTGTAAACCGAGTAAACATAGTATTTTAGTATGAATCTCCATGTTATATATTTCAAAGTACACATATCACTGATTTCAAAATCTTAACAATTAGTACTCACAAGAAGGTTGAGAAAATGGATTTGATGAAGACAAAATTAAAGCCGACAAGGAACCACAGCAGAGAGGTGAAGACTTCTATCCAAGACATTGTACGGTATTTTTTCCACTGAAAGAATAAAATGTAAGAGTGTAACATATAATGTAGTAAAATTTCGAAATTTTGAAAGTCTGATAAACTCTTTATATAGTTTTACAATCCTTAATAAAGACTTACATTTTTCTTGCAATTTTTCAGTGTAAAATTTGAAAGGTAGCTTCCTAGAGTTGCAGAATGTCTGAATAAAGAGATATAAGACACATAAGCTATAATCTATTATCATATGAATTGGTGTTAAATACAGTTTCACTAGATTCTCTATCCCACCAACAGGTTGCAAATAGAATTTCTATACATGGGCAGTAAATAATCGAAACCAAGTATTTCATTAGTGGGTAAATTTTTTTATGTCCCATGATGATTCACATTTATGTTGGAACATATTTAATTGTATCAAGAACTAGGAACAGGTAGTATACAAGAATAAAAACACAATACTGTCCACATCAGCACTACAGTGGAACGAGGTATCGGATGTTAAGATCAGCTTTTTGAATTTTCAAAGACTTCCGATTTTAAGATAATTCGAAAGTTCATTGACAACAATCATCCTAAAATCGATTCAGTATTCCACAAACCCTTCAATAGTCTCATCTTCTTCCTCGTCTGGTTCTTCCGCTCCTCCATCTGAGCTACCAAATGTGGCTTCGCTTATGCCAGCAGCCAGTTGCATCTAGGTTTGCAAATTCCCGCATATCAGTTTAGTTTTACCAATCATTTTTTCTAGGTGTTTATTTTCATTCATTATGCTATCTATCCCAAATCACCTCAAATATAGTATCTTCACAGAAATTGACGAATTCCTCCATCTTTCCTTTATCTCCTATTTCATTGATCACGTCAAAGAAAAACTGTCGTTTTGATTCTTGTACCTGAAATCAGATAGGAAAGTTGGTTAGAAAATAAATGATTGAAAATTTTACTTATTTAATAAATGGATATCGACTCACTTGCGGCTTTTGCCATTGTTCCAAGCTGGATTCCATGATGTCGAAATAAACTCTCTCTATACGCTTTGCACCTCCAATTATTTCTATCCGTCCCAAATTGGGTTCGAAATATTCCAACATAGCTTCAGCCATAACCAAGAACTTTTTGAGTCTGAATGGTAATGAAATAAATTGAATTAGAAGTTGACTATTTGAATGTTAATGAACGGTGGCTTTTAGTTTTACAACGTTTTATAGATAATCATAAATCAAGGTATACCTGTGATCATGTGGCATATGTTCTGACAGATTGGTTAACAAAACAGCAACATTGAAGCCAATGTCAGCGGCTGGTCCATGGAATCGGTCCGTAAACTCAACATAATCAAGCAAGTCATTCTCAGATGATTCGGCACACTTCAACATGAATTCTATCTCTTCGCTAAAACATTTTTTGTTGAAAAGTTAGTTTAATTGAACAAGGCTAACTAATAATAATAATATAACCATTCATATAAAGTGTATTACTGAAACACATGCTCACCTAGAATACAATTTAGATGCCTCCATCGCCTTTTGAAAATCTCTTCTGCTAATCTTTCCCTTGTTATCAGGATCAAACTCCTTGAAAGTATCGGAGGAAGTGAGATCCTTGAGGCGAAGAAACATGTTGAAAAAGTTCAGGATCAGTTCCACTTCCTGTGAGGATTCTATTAAAGTGTCAACGAGTTGCTTGCCGATGGTGCCATTAACAATGTTCCCTGAAGTACAAACGAACAATTTAAATCAGAAAATTGGAACAGGTTGGAAAGAGAACTGTTAATTTAAATTACCTTCCAGCATTGATAGTAACATGACAATCATATCTTGCTGTAAATCCAGCAATTTAACCAACAGATCAAGTTGATTTGCCGCATCCTGAGAGAGCTTCATTTGCATGTTCGCAAAGACGTGAAGAAAACCGACGATTGCGTCCCACAGTCGACTGTGCGCTACAGCTTGTTGATTTCCTTGGCATGGACCTTGGATATACTCAGTTAATGAATTGAAGACTTGCTTTGCAACTGATATGGCCTTAGAGAAGTTTTCTTGTCCCTGCAATATTATAACAAATGTTTGTGAATATTGTGAAGAGGTAGAAGATTACATGCTGCACTAATGGATACTAATGGATACTACTGGATAACAATTAATTTATTGATTGATTGAGGAAATCATACATGACTGTCAATTGTCTCCTTGCTGGCGTAATACCAGTAGAAATCGCTGACTGATTCTTGTAGTCTTAGAAGGTAATCAACTGTAGAAATGATGATGTTGACAGTGGTGTTATTGCCAACCTGGGTTCGAAGATAATCCTGAAAATCTGAAAAAAAATACCGGTAGCTAATAATCCAATGCTGTACTGATAAAATAGTAAACATTTCTGCTTCCTACCGGCATTGTGACCTTCACAGAGAAGTTGGAGGAATCGAAATAGTGCGCATGTAAAATCGGCATCATGCATTGTTTTTTGGCCTGCAAGTAATGAATTTTTTATTAGTTTATTCAGAATTCTTCAATAATACAGTTATTGGCTATCATGATATCTGTAAGTATGTATATTACCATTAACATAATAGTAAATCAAAAATTTTCATACCTCCGCTTCCTGTAGTGAGGAACATGTAAAAAAATAAAAATTAATGGGGAAACAAATGAAAAAGCTAAAATTATAAATAACTTAAAAACATAAGCTTATTCAGCACCTCAATAAATTGCTAGTGTAGCCTTAGATTGTGTATGTAAGATACTAGAAGCTTTTACGAAATTTATATTGTGTAATGTAGTGGAAGAAAAAAGCGCAATACAGCTGTTTAGCTTGCCTCATATCAAGAAATTATTTAGAAGCAGTGGCATCAGCAACATCAACATTGTGAATTCTATTTTATTGCATAGCTGCTGAGTGAATAAATTGGAATATAGCAAGCAAATTATTTAGAATTACCATTCTTCCTATTTCTTTCATATTTTGGATATACGACAGACGTAAGGTATACTGAAGAAAGCAATGATTACAACAATGGTCAGTATTATGATGAAAAAATCACTTTCTTGAAAAGGGAATATAATGTAGTTTATGTTATGGTAATTCTTGATATAATTCAATTCGAAATATGGGAACTGAATAGTTTATCATATAACTAACATAACTTACCTGCACTACCATCAGCCATTGAACCAAGGTTTTCAGCTTTGATGCAGCGTTCATATGCATCCAAATCCAAGACACTGAAGAAACAAGTTACTGAATATCAACTACATAAATTTGATGAATCTGTGATGATTAGATTGAATATTATATAACAGAAGATATTTTGTGATTTTATATGCCTCTACCTGCACTGTGACATTAATCCAGACAAACTCGTGAAGAATTTGACATCTTTCTTCTCTTGTAAATGTTCCAACATTTTCTGAAAATTGAATGATCTTTCAGTTATGGAATAAAATACTAGGACAGAATTCTGTTTGCTTTGTTACACAAGCAAACTTTATTATGAAGGAAATGAAATTTAATCTGATTTATTATTGAAGTTATATTTGAATCATAATATTTGAAATCCAATTAAATTATCACCTTTTGGACCATTTGATTTCCACCAGTCAGCAAAGCAATACCAAGCTTCAATGTCTCCATCACCATATCAGACACTTCACCGCCACTAGCACTGACCATGTACAAGACCATTTCGGCCGCACCACGGCTGGCTAGCCGTTCCTGCTCATACAGTAATCGTTGTTTCTCTCTTTCTTTCTCCTAAAATTACACCGAAAACAATTATACTGAATTCAATGTATAATCTCAAAGGTTCACTTACTTCAAAAGATTTTGCAGTGTCATCTTCACCTGAGCTCTCTTCATCATCCTCATCATCTCCAGTATGACAACTTCTTGCCATTAGGTTAGCATACGACATGTACAAGTCATCTATCTCCATTGGACTGAAATTTAACATTAAAATTGTTTTTGATACAGTTGTAACCATACCTCGAGTAGAAAGTAAATTATAACTCACGACTGTGCAGTCATAGCAGACATACTGAAAACCGAGATAAGTTGTTGTAACGGATCTGGAACACATGTTTTATTCACAGGTTCATCTTCATCATCTTCAGTTTCCTTGGATGGCTGAATGCAGAAAACATTCACTTAACAAGTGGTAGCTAATACAAATTTTCAATTTTTCCAAGAACTAGAAATTAGATGTTTCTGTTGGTGATATTTATGCAGCCACATGCAATATACATATAGTCATGCAAAAAGGTAATATTAATACTAAGATAATTATGTATGGAAACCATGCATTAGTTAGCAGACAACAGCAAGCTCAATATTGCAACAATTTACTCAGAAAAGATTTTCAATCCTAAGCAAATTACAAATAGAATATGTGCCGATTAAGACCGTTGTATGAATTGTAGTAAATGATCTTATTATATATGATATGTGGTGTTATATTCATGAAACTAAGTTACAATGCGATGTAAAAGTATTTCGATGATGAATCTGTAATGCTTTTTGTAATCAGCTTTGAAGAATGAAATGCAGATGGCTCATTGTTGCTACCATAATCACCTGTACTAATTTTTTTATGAAATGTGTTGCAAAATCACGAATATCTTCTTTGAGCCATTCTTCAGCATAAACAAGTGTATAATCGGTAATCAGTGAGTGACTGTACCAGAAGAAATATATTGTTCATGTAAGTATTGAAGGAACAGACGACTTTGTAGACAGAACTATTTTTTGCAAATTTACTTCGCCTATATTCACGCGTTACACAGAAAGTATACACAGACACTGTGCAGAACATCTATTTCAACATCATTAATTTGTTGTAACATGCATATTATATATACCGCGACAATGTCAACAAGAGAACATTGCTCCTGTTCTTCATTATTCAACCATGACTTAACATATGCAATAATATAACAGTTGGCTGCTCGATGCCTGATTCAAATCAAAGAGAAAAATTGAATTGATAATGCAGTTCTGACTCTTTCCAGAGATTGTAGAAGACAGAACGAATGAACAAAACAATATAACTACAATATAGGTTAGCAAATGTAGATAAAATATTTATTACATGATATTAATATATTACCTTGTTAAGTTATACAATGGAACCATCCTGAAGCAAGAAACCACAGCCCTCTTTCGTTGCCTGGACATCAGTTTCTTCCAAACGGCACGACGGGAACGAGGAGGATGCTCAACCTTGGAAAATTTCAAACTTTGATATCAGCATTATCTTTTTTTGTTCCAAAAAATATTCGAGTTCTAGATGCATCAATAGGACAAACCATGTACAAATGATGTTGCACTCTTGCGATGTCTATCAGTCGTGCAACTCTTCGTTCGAAAGCCCTCTGTGATTCGTTTTCCGTGGTTCCTGCTATACTCACGTCTGTAACTTTGTCAGAATCTGATCGTTGACTATTGGAATATATTTCAAGCTGCCAAGACATTTCAGTATCTTTCACCTTGGAAGAAATATATTTACTTAACTGGTGAGATTAAAATTGTATTTTTCACACTGTATATGCAATGCACAATGTATCATGCATATATATGATTTCATATATTAGTACTTACATCATGCTTTGCAGCAGCCAGACTTTCAATCAAAAATTCTTTCACATCTTCATCTGTATCTCTATGCAAGAATTTGTTCTTTGCCTCCTGGATTAATTTATAGTCACTCGGATTTCCCATATTCAATCCAACCGGCAGCATCCTTTTCAAGCAAGCAACAATCAGAGAGGTTGCCACAGAATATTTGTCTCCACGACGGGAAGTCATTTTTCGTCTTGTGGCCTAAAGACGGTATTAAATACAAAGATGAATTTGACAAGGTTTCAAAAAACAAAATATGGAATGCAGAAATTGATCTTACATCACTTGAGTTTTGTCCTTCCTTATCAGCAGTAAGAACTTCCATGTTATCTATTTCATTTTGGACAACAAAGTTCTGCTCCTCTCGGCGGAAGTTCTTTGAAAATAGGGAAATGGAGATGTATTCAACAGAAATAAAATAAAATTCTAAACACAATATCATTATTTTTTCATAATGTGCTTACCATGGACTTTGCCCAAGCTATGAATATTTTGGCAACTTTGTGGAAAAGTTCTTCTGCCTTAGTGATCTTGTCTCTCACCCATTTAGACCTAGTTTTGAATAAAGATAAATGAACCAAAGTTACTAATATATTCTATTTGTGACCTGAATATATAATAATGTAGTGTAGTTTAGCCTTACTTGCTGAGATCAATATATCGAATCAACAGAGGATAGAAGGCATAAATGTCACGAGAAATGATCCCGTAGTCTTCAAGCATCATCAATTCAAGATCAGAAACATCTCCAACTTTTTGATCTGATTTAACCTGCATTCAATACCGGTAAATTATTATCAGCAATTACTATTGCATGTACGCAATCTCTTCTTTGAAATCTTAGGTCCACACACATTCAGAATTTTTTGGATTCTGGAACGATTATATATTCATAATGTGGAAATAGAGGAAATATGTTTGATGAAAGATGTTTTGATGATTGGATCATAATTGTCATAATTGTGGTCAATTTCGGAGAAGATATTACGTACCTGTATAAGTTATTTGAATACAGGGTGATGCATTCTCATGGTAGTTAAGATAAAGAGTTGTTCCGTGACTAGTGGAGTTTACATGCTTGATACTCATGAAGACAAACAATCGATAGGTAAATAATACAAGCAGGACCCACTGCCAATATATACAGAATTTTTTCTCTGTTATGATAATCAAATAATTGAATGACTGCTACAAGTACATTGTAGTCATATTACATAAAAAATATATACATACATATATTACATCTGTTTTACATAGAAATGAGAATAATAAACTGTGATTGCAACATGCAGTGAAGAACTTACACATGACAACGTTTCTGTCATAGGTCCGTGATGAGCAGCAAGCTATAGTGAGGTGATTGACAGGAAGGCAAGAGTGATGAGAAAGACCATGCAAGAAGAAAGGTGAAGGTGAAATAAATAGAACAAGACAAAAGAATCATAAAAACTGATTGATACTGTTTTTATGTCCTGTAAATTTTTCTTACTCTTTTTCCGAATATTTTGGTCTATGAAAAGTCAAAATATCAGGCAATTCATTATTAATATTATTGCGAATCGTCAGGATCCACAAGAATTTATTATTATTTAACCTATAAAGCTGATATATGCAAATATCAGTTTGAACCATATATTTTTAATCTAAAACAGCAGATCTTAGCCGTTGTTCTGTTTTCTGTAGTCAGTAATAATTCAGGGGAAATATATGGAACAAGCTATGAAAGGATGAAAAAGGATATGCGATCACATGTAAGCAGTGACTAGCAGAGTAGCAAGATATTATTACACCGATTTATATAAGTTTTGTCCTTATCTGAATGAAATAAACTAATATAAAGTTGATTCACAATACATCCTATGGTATTTGGGTTCACTTTTAGGAGTTATTCAGTAGTAGGAATAAATTTCCTTGTGTACCTGCTCCTCCAGAGCTTGAGTTCTTTGCAGTTTCTTCAAGGTTTTGTCAAGAATGGGGAGAAAATGACTTTGAAGGACATCAGGATCCGCGACAGTTAGGATTGGTTGCGCATATACTAACACAAAATTTTCGCATTAGCATATGAAATCATATCTGATTAAAATTTGAATTCATTATTTTATACAGCTATCTAATCTATCTAATCCATTCAACCTGCTATCCTTCGCATCCAGTCAGAGTCTTCCGTGCCGAGATTGTTATGGATGAGGCGAAGCACATTGCAAAGAACATTGTTCAAGATATCTCCATTTACAATGGTACAAAAACCCGCTTCTTGCTTGTTGTTTATGTGTGAAAGATCTGGTACACTGTCTGGTCCATGGTTCACCCAGGTCGGCAAATAACTATAAAAATAATTCACACAATCATTGAATAATAAAGTACCAAGATCAAATTTATAAATTTAATTTAAAAAGGTAATCCCCAATTTGATACCTGCATATTATTGGTAATATGATGTCAATCATTTCAGGCGCATCTTCATACTTTGCTCCCGACTCGGCCAAACTTTCTATATCTTGCAGTAAAGTTGTCAAGTCTGGAATTCTTGGTGTTAGATGATCAAGTCTCGGAGGAAGTTCAAGCACTGAGAAGATAAAAAATATGTAAAAGAAAATAAGTTTAGTAATGGAGAACATAATTATTTTCAGATCGGACAACTAAAATGTTGTGCCCATTGGAATACAAGAAGTAAATAATCCTATTTAATTACGACAAATAATCTTACATTGTCTGTCTTTTATGCTCAGAACGTTGTAGATGGAATACAAGTTGAACTTATTCAATCTGGGTTCAAGAAAGGCAACTGGAAAAGCGCTTGCAAATGCTGCAAGACATTCACCNATGAATGAATCAAATGATCAATCCAATTTTCAAGACAGATCATTCTATCTGTTACAGCTAGAGTATGGCTTTTTATGTGCTAAAAACTTTATAACAGAAATACTCACGACGCATCAATGTTCATTGCCAGGACATGCAAACAGTTAATCGCAGAAATAGCATCATTTCCTTAAAATCAATTATTATTATTATATCAATCCAAGAAAATATAATAAGAATACATAAAAATAAATATTATTTGCCGATTAATGATTTAGGATCTTACCAAACAATGTTGTTTTCTGTCTCAGCAATGACGCCATCTTGCAGAAAATACTGAAATATTATCATGAAATTTAGTACTGAACCTCTCATAGATGTTCTATAGCGAATATAAATCCAAAAACCAAGAAAAAGTATTCACAGTACAATATTTGACTTCTGTATAATTTAATATTAATTTTCTACCTTGCTACCATTTCTTTCTCCTTGTTTGATGCAGAAGACATTCTGTCAGATCGTGTGCCAGGGACAGAAACCAAATAGAGTTGTTGTATTTTTAAGTAAGACTCCATGAATGGCAATATGATCTGAAAGCAAATGTTGCTCCCGTTACAGGTATATTTTATTTTTCAAAAAGCAGATATTGAATGATAAGGATACATCTATATTATTATTAACAGTTAATTGTCTTTAACAATATTAGTATTGTATACACACTACTGGTAGAAGATGAATATTGGAAGAAATCAGAAACCTTGGCAAAGTATTTGATTTTATCAGTAGGAGGTAGATTGACGCTCCCAGAAACAGGTGAATTTGGTATTAAATCTCTCCGACGTTGTTTTGTCATATCAATTGCTCGAGTCAATGCAGAAATATAATTTGCAGCCTGTAATGCACAATTAAATTCATCAGAGATAAAATGTAGCGGAGAATAAATCTGGATATTTAATCAGACGAATAAACCACGGCTATGAAATACATATAAAAACTGACATGATCCATGTAATTGAGAAGTCTTGACAACAGAGTGTAGGAAAATCTCTTTTCAATGTTCGATTTCACTTCAATGACTTCCTCTTGATGTTTGACCAAGTTGTAGTTGTTCACCTGTACCAGAAATAATTTATATTTTTAGTTTTCATTCAATAAATTTCATGCAGAAATAAATTTCTTACCTGTAAGAACTTCATCAGATCATAAGCTTTAGTACGATCCTTTTCCTTCTCCTTCGCTGTCAGAGTATCATAAGGTACCAACATTGGATGCTGGGCAGCAGGTACAGATCCTGCAAAGGTAGCAGTTGTTACTACATGTTATAAATCGTAGATATAATAAAAATATTCATATATATTTTATGTGTGAACCTGTTGCTTTTGTTTCCAACTCAGCCTTTTTCTTTTTTGCCCATATGAGATGAAAGTTTTCTGCAAGAAGTTCAGCTGTGGTGATCATTTCTCTACTCAAAGCTATGTTGCTAAGATTGTATGGGCGTGGTGAATATCCATGAGGTGATTCAGCAGAAGCACTCTGCAAAATTTATAAATATTTTCATCATCACACAAATCAACACACATCAAATTAAGTTCTGGAAAATTTGCTTCTGTGAATCAACTGAGATTAACTAGAAAGTCATCGTAAAAGCAGATGTAATGCGCCATTACCATACTACTCTGCGATATCCGTCTCAGCCT
>QXVX01004257.1:0-23097 GCA_013436065.1 Halocynthia aurantium | reverse complement strand
GATGACGGGAAAGGTTTTCCTTGAACCGTACCTTTGATTCTTAGTCTCTCACCAGCACGAATTTTCAATTCTTTCGGCAACCTTACGACAGGTATTTCTGAAAGAACGATTAGAATGTTTTATCATTATTACAATATTGCTTTCATTTCATAATTTCTGAACATATTTTCAATACATTAATTTTTAATAGCAAATGATTACTGTGACCTTATAAAGTAAGATTATAATTTCTAAATAGTGGAACTACAATATATATATAACTATAATATATGTATATATATATATGTATGTATTTCACCTTCTACTTCTTTAACTTCAACAAAATCAGTCTCTCGTTCAGGTCCAACATGAGCTTCGTTTTTAGCTTTCACACAGAACTTGTATTCTTTTTCAAAAGTCAAATTGACAACAGTCACCTTGGGCTCCAAGACGGTTCGGAATTCAGCCATGTTTTCCATATCTTCGCTCTGAAAGGCATCGGAGTCATTATAAACTAATGCTCATTTGAATGAATTGATATTCTATTCCCAGATGTGATGATAACATGTATATTAACAGGACATATTATATATATTAGATCATACTTGATATTCAACAATATATCCTGTTATTTTGCCTCCTCCAGTTCGTTCTGGTGGAACCCAGGTCATGGTAACAGATGATTTCGTTACGTCGGTGATCTTGAGCTTCATTACTGGCCCTGGTTCGGCTATAATCAAATAAAAATACATGTTAATAACAAGATAAAATCCTTACACAATCAGTAAGAAATAGTGTACGTACTCATTGGATGTCTAGCCCTAACCGGCCTGGATGTTTCAGTGGCTGTGCTAAGTCCGTATTTGTTTTCAGCAGATACTCGAAAGTAATATTCCTTTCCTTCGATGAGTTTTGTAACCCTGTTAACAAAAAACATGTCATTCATATTCGAATATATATATCTGTGAATTCCAGCATTCCCATTATACAGCTAACTGATGAAATATATGGCAAATGTTTTTACCTGAAGGACAAATTTTCACAGGTGGAAGTGGCCACCGACCAAGTTTTCATATCAGCTTCTTTTTTCTCAACTACATAATTGAAGATTTCAGAACCCCCATCGTTTTCAGGTGCTTCCCAAATCAACTGAGCTGAACATGCGTTGACGTCCTTCACTATGATGTCTTTCACCCGACCCGGGGCGTCTTAAAAACAAAATTATGTTTTAAAAATCACACAACAGAAATGGGATATCGCAGAAAATTGTACATACCAAGAACTCTAACATTCACTTGAGTCGCCTTTGAACCTTTTGGATTGCTTACTGAAAGAATGTAGAGACCTGAGTCGCCACGACTCGTTTCAGGGATTGTCATTGTTGTAACCCCATCTTTTACATCAACGTTAGCTCGACGAGAGAGAACTGCACCCTGTAATTATGAAATTAAAATTTGAAAAACACACCACCAATAACTAATATTATGAAGAGCTTCATCCATTACCTCTTTCGACCATTTGATTCTCGGATCTGGTCTGCCTTTTACCACAGCAGATAAATGCAGTGGATGACCAGCTTTCATCTCGATATCTTTCAACATGATGTCATCCACAGTGACTACCGGTTCTTCCATAACATCTTTAGGTCTTACAGATCCAGGCACTAGAGCATAAGGCCCCACACCCACTTCATTCTGAGCAGCTATTCGGAATACGTAGCACAGTTCGGGTCGGAGGCTCGTCACTGTTGCTTTTGTATTGCGAAGCGGACCCACACAGACGCTGCATTTCTTCCAAGTGTCGAGACCTTCCACGCTCGACTCTACCATATAGCAGAGTATGCGTGATCCACCGTTGGTGGTGGGTACTCCCCAGCTCAAAGTCACCGAAGTTCTTTAGATGTAAAAGAATTTGAATTTAGTATGAGACCACAGTATATAAATTTTGTATATTGGATTAACTGTCCATACTGAGTTGTATCCAGAATAATTGGGTTTGTTGGTTCGCCAGGAAGATTCCTGGGATCTTCTGCTACAATCGGGAGAGACGGCTCACTCGACTTGCCTCGGCCAACCTTGTTGACTGGAACAACGCGGAACTGGTATTCGAAGCCTTGAGATAGACCGATCACTTTCAAACTGGTGAAATGGAAATAGAGATTAGAGTGAAAATGCATGCTAAATAAATCACATCTTAATGATAATTAATCAAGATTTGAACCATATTTCCGCAATGGCACTTGTGTTACACAATGTCCAACTGACTCTCATCTTCTCTCTCTTTTCGACATAGTACCCACTGACATCACATCCACCACTGACTTCTGGGGGATTCCATGTAACGACAGCAGAGTCTTTTTGAACTTCCGATACGATTGGTCTGGACACAACTCCAGGTGTACCTTTATAAAGATTCAAGTTGGCTATTGTAAATATATATAGATATATGAATCATGATATGGGACTTTTAACCGAATGGTTCCACCAGTTTCGGGAAACGACATAACAAACATTACCAATAACAAAAATGTAATCGAATGAAAATATTATTATCTAGTATGAAATCATTAATTTTTAACATGATACAACTTCCATACCACAAGGGCTCCTAGCAACAACTTTTTCCGACTGCACTGCAGGTCCGACACCAAGTTTATTTTCGGCTCTTATTCTGAAAAGATACTCGCTTTCCTCGAGAAGACGAGGTACGGGATAAACGCAACCGGTGACAGCAGCGGTTACAACAGACCAAACCTTTATAAAAAGTAAACGAACAGATCTAAGTACATAGCAAAAATAATTTTCCTTCGAAAAGGACTTCCTTTAATAAAACTGATTTGTCTCACCATTTTACTCGTTTCACATTTTTCCAAAACATAGTTTCTTATGGGAGATCCGCCATTATCTTCTGGCGCTTCCCAGGATACAGTACACCGGTCCTTATACACAGAGACAATGTTCAGATTTCCTTTACAACTCCCTGGTTTATCTACAAAAGCAAAAATGACAAATTAAGCTCAAAGTTATATAAAAAGAATAGCTAGGATATCACAACATTTTGAATTCATTACAAATCTTACCAATTACTGTCACAATTACAGAAGCTTGACAGCTGCCAATGCTATTTTCTGCAGTGAGAATATATTCTCCACAGTCAGCCCTGTAACTGTTCCTAATGGAGATTTGGGAAGATTCATCACCCCATTTTATGCTGGACCTATCCATATCAAGATCCATGTCCTTCCGTATCCATTTAGCTTCAGGTGTAGGGCACCCAGTAATCTGTTAAGGATAATTGGTTAGCTAATATCTAAAAGCATATATATATATATATATGTGAAAGTTAAAATATTCATACTTTAGCTTTGAGCAGTATTTCTTCTGGTGCATTTATAACAACACTGCCATTCACTAACAGAGTTGTAATTTCAATCTCGGGTGAAGCAGGTTTTTCATGTGGTTGAACATATTCCCTGGTCACCGTGGGCTGACTCAGGCCGGCTTTGTTTTTGGCCATAACTCCCAGGCGATATTCAGCATTAGCTTCCACGCCTTTTACCCTGTTTAAATTGATCATTTGTATTCAGATTAGCAAGTGAACATCAATAAGTGAGGATTAAGGAAAATACATACAAGTATTTGCATTCGGATGCTGGAACCGTATATTCCTCCCAATGTTTGGTGCCTCTCTTCATCAAGACAAGCTGGTACCCGGTAAGTGGACTTCCGCCATCGCAATCGGGTTTAACCCAAGTCAGCACAATAGAATCTGCTGTAGTTGATAGAACAGAGACGTTCTTTGGTGCTTTTGGTTTCTGGGTAGCAAAAAACAAAAATTTATGAATGAATGATATGATATCCACCTTTTCAAAAACTTTACGCCATTTTATGTTCCATTCATGCAGAAATCTGATCCTAATTATGTATATTATTGTTTTAAATTGCATGGCATGTTACATATCTGAAATTACAGTACCTGCGCAGGATCTGTTGCCAATACTGGTGTTTCCAATTCCATAGCTTTCCCAATACCACATTTGTTCTCAGCAGACACTCTGAATAGGTACTTGTGATTTTCAACCATTTGCACTTTGATCATTTTTTTGGTTCCTATAAATTCAGACAATAAATTCCAGTTCAAAACTCATCTCATATCAAAACAAGTAATTTTTCTTGAAATAAATGGATTAAACTATATAATACAAATATTTCAGCAATTACGGCAACGAATTTTTACCTTTAGGACCCACTATTGTCCAACCGAGAGATGAAAACCCTGGCAGAGTGGGTTCCTTCATTTCCAATATATAATCTGTAATTTCAGAACCACCGTCATCTTTCGGAGGTTCCCAGCTGATTATACAAGATTTCTTTGTGATGTAGCTTGCTCTCAAATTGCGACATACATCTGGCTTATCTGAAATGAATTAAATTTACAATTCAGTAATAAATTACTTCCACCTGAATAACTGGGCATAGGAATGTTTACTAACCAAGAATGTTGACATCAATTTTCACCACTTTTTCACCAGCCTTGTTTTTTGCCTTCAGTAAATAAACGCCAGTTTCTGATCTCTGTACGCACTTCATAATCAGTTCAGCAGTGGCATCACTCCTACATCATTGTGTGACATAAATGAGCAATGAATTTGAGCAACTTTAGGAAGTCTTATAGGGCTATATGGAAATCCTACCTTCTTATAGTAGCCCGGTTTTCATCCACTGCAGCTCCCCCTTTGATCCATTCGACATCGGGAACAGGTTTTCCTTGTATTCTTGCTTTCAGTTTCATGGTCTGACCTACTCTAAACTTGACTCTTTCCATCATATATTCCGGGAGGATGATCTCGGGGATCTCAACCTGATCTTTGATGATGACACTTTCCGCAATCTCTCTTGATTCTCCTTCGCCAAGGCCATTCACGGCCAAGACACGAAATCTGAATATAATCACAAAAGTTAAGATTCTGATCGAAATATTCAATACAAAACATAACTTATTTCAAATACCTGTATTCAATGTCTTCCCTTAATCCAGGAGCTTTGAAGTAACAGTGAGGAGTCGGCTTAATATTTACTCTCGCCCATTCCGGTTCCTTATCAGAGTTCTTCAGGTTTCGAATTTTGAGACATTCAACGAAATACCCGGTAATAGGTGAACCCCCATCTTTGAGAGGAGCTTGCCAGGATAAACTTGCTGATTTGCGATCGTAATCAATGACCTTGGCATTGAGTGGCATTCCAGGGATACCTGCAAAGTAAAGAGTAACTTTATTCTTGTTGAAAAGTTGCAGGTTCAGTAAATAATTATCCTTAACCATAGAGCTTAACCTAGTTAGCTTTGTCACTAATGTTTACATAGATTGAAGTGCTTACTCATCGGTCTGCATATGCTTATCATCTGCGAAGGCTCAGACATTACTCCAAAGCCAGCAGAATTTTCAGCAGTCACTCTAAATGCATATTTCTTTCCCTCGAATAAGCCCTTCACTCTAGTGTTGAAAGACAGTATAGGATCAGGTGTTGCTTTTGCCCAACGTCCGCTTTCTTTATCAAGACGCTCCACAATATATCTGGTAATATATTCAGAAAAGTAAATTATTATTGCAAAGGGAGATACATATAAAACAGAGTTCAGTTGAATATGCAATGTAGTACCCAGTAATCTGACTTCCACCATCGCTCTCTGGTGCTTTCCAGTTTACGGTACATGCAGTTTCTGTGACCTCATTCACCCGAGGGGGTTCGGGGGCTGACGGTACATCTAAAAATATTGAATGGGTTTGAGTTAATGAATTGTTACTACTGTTCTTATTATTCTGTTATTACTGATTGTAAGATTGATTTACTTACCAAACATATGCTTAGCTGTTTCAGGAGCAGAGATAAGTCCCCCACTCAGTCCATATCGATTTTCAGCTCGTACTTTGAACAGGTATGCCTTTCCTTTCTCAAGGCGTGGCACGGTGCATTTCGTACGGGTTCCACTCGAGCTCACAACACCCCAATTCTTTTGGTAAAAAAAAAATGTCAGAAAACAACAATTACTGTATCTACTGAGTTACAAGGAAGTTGCTATGATGAATACATATTTCAATGGAGTTCTCAATGAATGAGTTTTTCTTGAAAGATTTTAAACAATATTCATACAGACTATTGAAGCTGTAGCAAAAATTTTTGATTCTAAAATGTCTTCTTTTTCATCAATATATCCTCACCTGTTGGTTTGCATCTTTTTTCTCAACAATATAATTAACCATCTGAATGCCGCCATCGTCTTTTGGTGGTCTCCATGATATCACAGCATGATCTGGGGTCATCTCAATGATTTGCATTGGCCCAATTGGAGCAGAAGGTCGGTCTAAGTTCAATCATGACATTATTTTCATTACTATCAAAGAAGTATCAAAATGAGCTGGATTAGATTGGACTTACCAAGTACAGTGACATAAACCGATGCAGTTTTTACTCCGGCTTCATTTTTTACAGTCAGTGTATATTCTTGATTGTCTGAACGGACAACATTCCTTATAGTCAAAATGCTCATTCCATTATTATTTTCGATAGCAATGCGGTCGTTCGATTCAATTGTCGAGCCATCTGGAGAAGTCCACTGGGCTGCTGGAGCAGGAAGGCCATGGAGGATCGCAGGAATTCTAATGGTTGTTCCAGAGCGGACTGAAAAACAAAAGTTCCATAAGACTAATGCCTACAGCAAAAAAAAATAGAACTACAGGGACCAGAACTAGTACCTGTTAAGCCTTCCAGAGTTTTAACAGGGATCTCAATAGATGGAGAAGTCCATTTCTGGCGTGGAGCGACGGGCATGGTGTAGTCTGGCCGGCTCTCGCCGATGGCATTGATGGCTCGCACCATGATTTTGTACAGTGCACCTTCTTTGAGACCTACAAGTTACACAATGAACTCATTAATCAACTGATTACAAAAATTATTTCTCAGTTAATTTTATTCAGTTTGAACATCAAGGCAAAACATTTATCTGCTACATAGCATTGCATATATCTTCATATAATATCTTGTTTTGCATTTACCTGTAATACTACATTTGGTGTCTTGCACTATGCCAAAGTTCAACCAGTTATTAAATGAGTCTTCTTCCTCCTTCTTATCTGCATTCTCTGGTTGTACAGTTTGTTCACAATATCCGACCATATAACCTTAATTAATATAGGCATTAGGACAGTTAGCTTTTATGTTCCATTACATTAAAAAATAATTTTAGTTCATATGTTACACACGTTTTAATAGTAGTTGTAGCCCGAGTTAAAGCTACCACTAAAATGCATACCTGTGACTGAAGAACCTCCGTCTCTTCCAGGTTTAGTCCACCTAACAGTAATTGAATCTTTCTCTACATCGGCAACTTCAAGTTGTCTGGGAGGGCCCGGTGGATGCATCGGATCAAGGGCAACTATGTCTTCAGACTCCGTGAGAGGACTGAATCCGAGTTGGTTTTCAGCACATACTCTGCGATGGCAACAGAATATATATTATATAAATATAAATAATCAATAATAAGTTTTCTGTGTTATTAATGGATCAGACAACCAAGAATTTTATGCTCTTTCTTTGTAAATGGTTGCATATGGTAAAAATTTGAGCAATATCATAATATAATTGAGACGTTTCCCACATACCTGAACTTGTAATGATGTCCTTCATTGAGATAATTCACAAGCAAACTAGTTTTCTTAGTGGACAATGATACAGTTTTCCATACATTTGTTTCTGTGCTGAACTTTTCAATTCTGGAATGGTAGCATTTAAAAATAAGCAAAAATGGTCAAAAGCACTATAGATAGGTGAGCTTCATACTTATAATTGGCGATGACAACTCCACCGCTATCTGCTGGGGCATCCCATTTTAGATAGCAAGAGTCTGATCCTACTTCCGATATTCTGATGTTAGTCGGTGCTGTCGGCAAATCAAGGACACTGACGGTTACGGAGGTGGCTTTGCGACCCACAGAATTTTTCACTATAAGGCCATATTTGCCACTGTCACAACGTGCCTACAAATCAAACAAAACGGTTCAGTAAAACAAAAGAACTTAAAAATCATTCCAACAAATCCTATTACTCAAATAACATGTAAGTAGATATATTACGTATTATTATACTCACAGAATTTTCTATTATTAAATTAACATGTCCAGTTGCAGAGTTAGTTTTCATTTTGAAGTGGTCATTTTCTTCGATGGGTTGATCTTCTTTGGTCCAAGAAATGGTAGGTAAAGGTTTTCCAGTGATTATTGCGTTCAGCTGTATTGGCATCCCTGCTCTGATGGTCTGTTCTCTCGCCATACTTGCTTCGAGGTAGATCTCGGGGAAGTCTATATCCATCAAAAAGATCGGTGATTATCTCATCAGATATATAAGGATCTAGTAATAACTATTAACAGAAGGAATAGTACCTGTATGCACTTTGACTTTCACAGAGTTCTTTATCTGAGCAGAATCACTAGAACCAGCCTTGTTAACAGCTGTCACTCGCATTTTGTATTCTGTATTAACTTTCAATTCTGGAACGGAGCAGTAAGTTTCCTTCACAGTATCTTGGGTACAAGCGACTTGCCAATCTTCGGATCCAGCCTCCAGTGTTTCTACTACATAGCCGATTATAGGTGAACCTCCATTATGTCTGTTGGATGCAAAATTGAAAATTAGATGACAAGAGGACAGTGAAACTTTTCAAACAGAAAACGAGTTGGAAAATAAGGGTTGCTAAATCAAATTATTTGTAGATATAGATGTGAGTGGCAATAGTCATGTCATAAGTTATCAATATCTAAATTTCACCTTGGCTTTGTCCAGCTTATATCGACGGCATGCTCGTTATAGTCAATGACTATGGGATTCACAGGTACAGTCGGAGGGGAGACAGGATCTTCAGCTATAACAGATATTGATGGGAGTGATTTCATTCCGATTCCGATGCTGTTTTCTCCGGCGATTCGGAAAGTATACTCGTTACTCTCGTATATATCAGTGACAGTATAACGGCATTCGTTTATCAATTCCTAAGGAAAATGGTAAAGAGTTTTAAGCTTATGATGATTAGGTTTAAAAAAAATTGTCAATTAGTTTTTTTTACCTTTGTGACTCGAACCCAACGTTCACCTTTAGCTTCTCTTTTGTCGACTACGTAATTGAAAACAGCTTTACCACCATTGTGTGGTTTTGTCCAAGCCAAACTGATGCTGTCTTTGTGGACTTCTTTAATTACTGGTGGTTCGGGAGCAGAAGGAACTCCTATTATGGAAAGCACATGGTCATTAAGACATGCCAATCTTCCAACCTAAAATAATTGCAGACTCACCATAACGATCTTTGGCAACAATGACAGGAGTTTCCGTCGGGTCTGATATTCCCTGAGCATTCTCTGCCATCACACGGAAGACATAGCCATTTCCTGCAACTAGTTTACTTATTCTGATTTCAGTTTTTTGTGAAGTGGAATTGACTGTCGTCCACATCATTCGTGAGCCATCTGCCAATCCAGAATTATGGAATTATGATATTATCCTAAATAAATATACAAGCACTGCATCACAGCCAACTATACCTCTCTTTTCAATCACATAATTTGTTATTTCTGATCCACCGTTGTCACTAGGTTCCTCCCAAGCCAGGATGATATGGGTACTTGTGACTTCTCTAGCATAAACCTCTTTAGGTGGGTCAGACTTGTCTGTAAACAAAATCGTTATTTTCCAAATTCCCTGCAGTTTTTGATTTCTTTAGGATAATTGTTATATATTGGTTTATATATACCACTGCATTGAAAAATTGTAACATACCAACAACAGCAATGAACACTTTTGCATCCCGCTGTCCTCCTGCATTCTGTACAGATATTTTGTAGAGACCAGAATCGCTTCTAACTCCTTTTCTCACTTCGATTGTACTTGAAGTGGAGGTGTTTTTGACCTAACATAATTAATTTAACTCATGTGTAACCGAACTGTAATTTATGAGTGATGCATTTCGAATTTAAGCAATGGTTTACCTGGAACCTTCCTTCATCAGACGGGACAACAGATCCATTGCGTTCCCATGTAATCTTTGGCTTGGGACGGCCAGTTATCTTCGCGTTAATGCGATATGGTTCCCCGACTCGAACAACAATTCTGTCACGTGCTTCCAAGACCAATGAAGGTGGTTCTGAATTGAGGAATATGCATTAAATTTCTTACAACTATAGAACAGTAATCCTATTAACATAAACAAGTCAGAAATAATTTCACCTATGACGTCTCGACAGACAACTGGTTTGGTGGGGAAAGATGGTGGTCCAGTTCCTTTTTCATTCATTGCCACGACCCGGAACTCATAATTGTCCCCGTCATTGAACCCAGTGAGGGTGAATTTGGTCTCGCGAACCATTTTATCAGTGGCCGACAGATACCGTTCTTGACCTAGCAAGCGCTTTTCAATGAAATATTCGGTAATTTCTAATCCACCATCAGACTTTGGATGTTTCCATTGGAGGGTAACAGAGTCTTTGGTTACATCAATGACACGAAGTTCTTCCGGTCTTCCGGGTACAGCTAACAAAGATATGGAATTTCAGAATGAATCCTTCTACAGAAATTTTCGATACATATCGATGTAGGGAGACACTTACAGACAGGGTCCATCGAAGTTATCGGCAAACTTGATTCAATAGCTGGGCTGATTCCAATCGCATTTTCAGCAGAAACTCGAAACATGTACGATTCTCTTTCAATTAATCCCTAATGAAATAAATAAAGGCTTATTGATTTTGTGAAAATAAGTGAAAACATTAAATGCTTCTATAATCCTTTTCTTACATATTGATTGAAGCATAGTTATTAATGAAGAAAAAACATTATAAAATCAACGTACTCGAACCACAGCTGTAGTTCTAGTGACTGTCATCAAAACCTTGGTCCAAGATCTTCTGGAAGATTCACGCTTTTCAATGACGTAGTTGGTGATTGCACAACCTCCGTCATCTTCAGGAGCATCCCAAGACAAGGTAATAGTATCGCTGGTCACGTCGAAACAGTTCAGTGGTGACACGCAGGGTCCAGGCACATCTAAATGAAATATTAATTAATCATTACCACCATCATACCATAATGTTTTCATGGGGTATATATAATATGTTGAACAATATACATAAATATACCTTGTACAATAACATTAACAAATTGAGATGTTTCTCCAGCTGCATTTTTCGCAATCACTTTATACTGTCCAGTGTGTGAACGAAGGCAATTTCTTATGACAATACTGCTGCTCAAGTTTGTTTCATTGATGCCAACACCTTCTGGTAAGGGTTCTCCTACAAAAAAAATTGATTACAGTCAATAAGGTCATGGATCAAGGATTAAATCAGGCATAAAAAAGTCTAAATATACCATCTTTTTCCCAGGATATCTCTGGATAGGGCCGTCCCTTGATATAAGCATTGATACGAATAATTTCTCCAGCACGGACAACGATCTTGTGATTTTTAATCGTGCTGTCCATGGAAACTTCCGGTATTTCTGTTGATCAAACAGACATAATGTATATGAATACGAGGTAGGGAGGTATAGCATTATTATGGACTTATGGAAATGAAAACCAACCTTGTTTTTCTTCAATAATCACCGCTTCCGGTAACATATTGAAGGGTCCTCTGCCAGCAGCATTCTTTGCAGACACTCTGAATAAATACTTAGATCCTTCCTTCAGTTTACTGACTACAAGACAGGTGGATCGATGCTCGTGGCCTGTCACCTTAACCCACTCCTCTTGCCCTAAATCATCACCATCAAAATATCGGATTAGAAATCACTTTCAGTAATAATTGATCAGTATAAATCAAAGTTTCCCGTAGTATTGTCTTTTTAATTAGGTTCCTAATTGGATATGTGGATTGAAAAATTTAGTAACCTTCTTCCTGCTTTTCAACAACATATCCTCGGACTCTAGAACCTCCGTCATTTTCAGGAGGAGACCACATTAACGAAACTGTGCTCTTGGTTGTGTCCTTGACAGCCAGGACAGGCTCACTTGGACATTCTGTTTGTAAGAATAATAAGGAATTGTTAATATTATATACAGAACAGTGCAAAGCATTACTTACCTGTGACTGGTTTACAATTAAATCAAATTACAGTTATTATCAAACTTTAATTTGAAAATCTCAAGTAAATTGTGGTACAGCTTAATACATTTATTGGATATTTTCCTTACCTATGGCAGCTGCAGCAATGACAGGATCACTGGCAGAACTGTACTCTCCTTGTCCAGCGGTATTCACGGCAGCAACCCTGTACATGTATTCCTGATCCTCCTGCAAACAGCAGACACGGAACTGAGTGCCAAGAATCTTCTCATTTGTGACCTTGGACCATTTTCTGCTAATTCTCGAACGTTTTTCAAGCAGGTATCTCTGGATCAATGCGCCACCGTCGCTCTCCGGAGCATTCCAGAAAACCGTCATGGCATCACGTTGCACACCGGTCACGTTCGGTTTGTCTGGTTTCCCGGGCAGTTCGCATGGATTGCGAGCTATGCAAGGATCGGTAACAACCCAAGGACTCGAGCCATATTCATTGGAAGATCTGCATTTCATTAAAAGTAGATTTAGAAATGAAAAACTGAACTGAAAATGAAAACATCGAATTTCAATATGACATACCTTATTCGGTATATATATTCTTTGTCCGATTTTACTCCTGTATCTGTTACTGTGATATCTTTAACATCCGCTACTGCATGCCAGCTGTCCCTGTCAGTTTCTTTTCTTTCTACAGAATAAGAAGTGATGCGACTTCCACCATCGTCTTGTACTGGGTTCCAGCTCACGGCAATTTGGAACGAAGTGACGGATGTAAACTCAAATGGCAGGCATGGGGGACCTGGTTTATCTGTGTAGACATTTTAATGAATTTCTTCATAGTATCCTTATTATTAATAATAATATCATTATCATCATCATATATTTACCCCTAGTTTCAGGTATGATAAGTATGTGAATTTACACCTTTAACTTTCTAAAGAAATTGTTCAAGTCTGACATACCAAGAATGTTGACTTTTATAGTTTTTGAGACCTCTCCAGAACTGTTTTTCGCTGTAACTGTATAGATACCAGAATCAACCCTGGTAGTATTGGAAATCCGTAGATCTGTACGACTGTCTGACAATTTCACGGTAGTTCTGCATGAAAAATGTCAATGTCTTATTCTTGAAAATTTCTTTTTGCAAACTATAGAAAGTGGTAGGCTATATTCTGTCAATATACCTTTCATCAGACTTGAGCTCTTTGTCACACCGTTGCCAGGTGACGATGGGCATTGGCTTGCCTTTGATGCTGGCTGAGAGTTCAAGATTCTCTCCAGATTTTTGTTCAATGAATTGAACTGCTTCCACAACAGGATAAACTGGAAATAGATATCATATAGTGAAGATAAATCTTGAAAACCATGTAAGTAGTGTAAGTGTTAGTAGCCCAAGCTGAATTTTGTAATACTTACTGATATCATCTTTGCACTGAACAGGTCCAACTGTGTTAGATGGAAGACTTGTACCAGCTTCGTTCTGTGCTAGAACTCTGAAAATGGGCATGAATTCTGCCTCTTTACCAACTTTCACTGTGTATTCCAACGACAAGATATCCTCTTTGCTGCATCTAAATTATCAGAAGATTTCAGTAAACCTAACTATCAGATTTGACCTAACAACATACAAAATCTCAAATTTATAGAATACCTTATCCAATCATCTATAGATTTTTTGCCTTCTCCAGACTCCGAAGCCAACTTTTCAATGATGTATGTTTTTAACGACAGGTTTCCAAATGAATGAGGTTCATTCCATTTCAGGGTGACGGTAGAAGCGCTCACACTAAAGACACGTAAATGTGCTGGGGCGGACGGTGGAGACACAGGGTTTACAACCAATGTCGACTTAGTGGTTTCAGCGAATATCCCTTGGCCCAGTACGTTCACGGCGCAAACACGAAAATCGTATTCATGGCCGCAGACGAGTTGGCGGACGGTGTATTGTGTCAAGGAAATTGAATTTTCAACCTGGAATTATGGAGCATGATGTTATATAATAATAAAATATTAGGCATCTTTTTCGAGGTTTTCAATGTAGTTCTAACATTCTGAAACTTATAGTTAACCTTCTCCAATATAAACTCAATCCTTTACCTTAGTCCAAGCTCTGCCATCAGCTCTTCGTTTCTCTACAATATATTCTGTTATCCTTGATCCTCCATTATTCACTGGCTGCTTCCAGGTAAGCCTAGCGCTACGTTTGGTTATGTTGGAAACTTCCAGGTCCATTGGCATTCCTGGCGTGTCTACAAAGAGAAGATGAAATATGCTACAAAATTCCTACAAAAAGTATAAGTCAACCCATAAGAGATTGTAACTAACCCTTTACAAGTATGCGACATGACGAAAATCTATTTCCGCCGGCATTCTTGCACATAATAGTGTAAGTGCCGCTGTGTTCACGGCTGCATTTGGAAATGGTAAGGTTGTGGCAGTTTTCATTTGTCGTTTGAACAAAGTCTTCACCACTAAGTTTGTCTGCATCCTTTTTCCAGTATACCTACGAAGAAAGGAAAGTTCCACATATTTCAAATCCCCATGATAATTAATGAATCCAAATCCAACTATTTTAATTCCTTACCTCCGGTGATGGTTTTCCCTCTACGACAGCATCAACATTCACTGTAGTGCCGGCTCTTACTTCGAGAAAGTTCTTTATGCCAATATTCATGGTAATAGATGGTGGATCTGAGGAAGGAAGTAATAATCCATTCAGTCAAGTGGTTTGTGGATGGGTTTGAACACAAATTACATTAGTGCAACTTAAATCTATAATCTCACCAATTATATCTTTTGCTTGGACGGCCCGCGAACCAGATGATGGAATACCTGGTCCTACTTTATTTAAAGCAGTGACACGGAACTGGTATTTAGCACCGGTTTTCAGTCCCGGCACAATAGTACTTGTTCCCTGTACGAGAGCGGTGTCTCCGAATGTGATCTTCTTCCATTCCATCTCAACCTTTACAAATCGAAGAATAAATATAATGGAGACAACCACAATCAATAATTTCAATAGCTCAAATTAAATCCTTACCTCATCCAGCATTTCAATTTCATATCCAAGAATGTCTGTAGATCCATCGTACTTTGGCGGCACCCAGAACAAAGACACAGACTGACTTGTGACATCCACAATCTTGGGAGCATAGACTTGTCCAGGGGGAAAGATTGGATCTTCGGCAACAACAACTTCAGAATCCTCACTACGTTGGCCAACTCCAGCCTTGTTGAAAGCACTGACACGGAATCTGTGCTCGACACCGGCATACAGTTGGTTGACCTGTATTTGAAGTTTATCAGATCAAATTTGACTTTATCAGATCAAATTGAATTGACATTACACCTGTTCCGACAATAGCCTTAATATCTATCAGTAAAAGAGTTACTGTAACGATGTCATTAAGACAGCAGTTAAATAATTAACTCACTTATTTAGGAAAAAGTTTATTAGCTCTACCTTGTAAGTACATCCACCAGTCTTTGTGTTTTCAGATATTGGATTTCTGGAAACTTTGCGCCACCTTGCCGTTTCGCTGTCACGTACTTCCAACCAGTATCCTTCTATGGCACTGCCACCATCATTAGTAGGCGGTGTCCATGTTACAACCATGGAAGATTTAGTGATGTGGTCAATGGTTGGTTTAGTTGGTGGGCCGGAAAGTTCTGTGAAACAAACAGGTTCCTGAAACCTAAACCAAGTACTCTAACGTCTGTCTAACCTTGATATTTTGTTGCGACACACTTACCATACGGATTCTTTGCAATCACTTTTTCAGAGAGGGCAAATTCACCGATACCCAGGCGGTTTTCTGCAGCAATGCGGAAGTGGTACTCTACTCCCGTAGTAAGCTTCATTACTCTGTGTTCAATAAAAATACTGTTACAGATACTGATATGTTCATATTCTTATTAGATTTTCAATGAATAAAATGTGACAGCATACCTGAATTTGGTCTCAATAACGGAATTAGTGAGCGGAGTCCAGTTTCTATTCTTTCCTTCTCTCTTTTCTACCACATAGTTCATAACTTCAGCACCACCATTGTCCAACGGAGGTTCCCACTGCACAGTGAGGCTTTCATTTGTAACTTTGATGGTGCGGATGTTTTGCGGGGCAGAAGGAAAATCTGTAAAATTTATGACATAAGTAAATATATGCATTATATCAATAAACGTAAATAAACGTTGATAAATAGTTCCTTTAAGTTCCCAAATTTGAGGACACTAGGTTTTATTCTAGCAACCGCTATATGCTATATATCGAAACATACCATGGACTGCCACGACTGCTTTAACAGTTTTACTTCCAAGAGTGTTTGTAGCAGTCAAGTAATAAATTCCATCATCTTTTCTTGTGCTTTTCGGAATGTAGACGATAGCTTCATTTTCTAGTTAAAATAAACAGGTTAAGTAGGTATTATGAGATTTACATAAAATTAAATGAAAAAAAGAATAAGACATCAGCACACCTCTTCGTACAACTTGACGATCCGCAGTCTCATCCAAGACAGTGTTCTTTCCTTTGATCCACTCAACTGATGGGACTGGGACACCATGTACTACAGCAGGCAAATGAATACTATCTCCTGCTCTGACAATGAGTATTCCTTTCACTCCAACCTCAAGGCTGATGTCTGGGGAAGCTGTAGCACAAAAATAGGATTTCATAATAATTGATTAAGTCATTTACATATTAAATCTCCTGGCTAGCAGAAGCATCGGATAATAATCACTCACCTAATGGTTCCCTAGCTTCAGTAAGAAGCGTCAGTGCGGGTTTGCTTTCGCCAATATCATTAACAGCTTTAACACGCAGGTAATATTTTTTGCCTTTTACTAGATCCTCAACAAGGAATTCAGTTTCTCGGACTGATCGTCTAAATTGAAGTAAGTTGATCATTAACCAGGGTTGAAACATTACTGATAATATTACTGAAGCAAATTTAAAAATTCTAATCAGGATTAAGATTGGTAGAAAGTGATCCAAGATGAATGC
Source organism: Halocynthia aurantium (assembly GCA_013436065.1). Taxonomy (NCBI): domain Eukaryota; kingdom Metazoa; phylum Chordata; class Ascidiacea; order Stolidobranchia; family Pyuridae; genus Halocynthia; species Halocynthia aurantium. The sequence goes on along the minus strand of QXVX01004257.1, from coordinate 6,017 downwards.
TACCTGTTGCATGAGATCCAGTTGTCTTCCTCTTCCATTCTTTGATCAATTATGTATCCGGTGATAGCAGATCCACCGTCTGACTTGGGTAGACCCCATTTCAGGAACATGGACGTGTCCTTTTTTGATACAACTCGAGGATTTTCAGGTTGACCAGGAACAGCTAGTATTTTGATGAATAGAAATATCATATCATATCACATTGAACCAATGTATTTCTCCTTAACCCATTCAGGTGATCGAATTTTTTAAAACAGAGAGAACTCTTCCATGAATTTCCCATGTTCCTCGAGTTCCTCCAACCATAATACGCATTGTGTTATTCCCTAGTACAAAAATATACTTTTGAATAATTTACCAAGAGCATCTTGACATGAAACAGGTGCACATTCAGTGGATGGTCCACGGCCGAGTTCATTTTCAGCACAAACTCGAAAAGTGTAAGTTGATCCTTCCAACACGTTAGTGACATTGAGAACAAACTGAAAATATCGGTCATGAAAAAATTAAGGAATTAATTCTAATTGTATTGTGTCATGATACCAAACCTGATTTAAATCCACTTACTTTTTCTGTATCACGAACAGCAAGCCAAGTATTCATGGACATGTCACGCTTTTCGACATAGTATCTTGTAGCTGGCATGCCTCCATCATCCATAGGTGCGCGCCATGCTAGACCAACCGATGATCGACTAACGGATTCCGTTTTGAAATCCTTATAAGAAAAATTATTATATTTAGTATTAGATTGGATGAATATATTTGCTGATTTACAATTTAATTATCCAATTATTGGACTCACTTTAACTGGTCCAGGAACATCAAGAACATTGACGAGACACAAAGTACATTTGGTACCGCAAGAATTTTTTGCAGTCACAAGATATTCACCCCAATCTTCACGTTTGCACTTTGAGATCGACAGAGTAGATCCTGGTAAATGAAATTATAATGTAATGAACGCTGTACATCCAATTGATTCCAAACTATAATTCGTGATCACAAATTACACTAACCTTCTTTAGTTTGCAACACAGATACACGGTTAGAGAACTGCACTTCGTCTTTTCTAGACCATGTGATTTCTGGATAAGGACGGCCGGTCACATAGGCAGGAATATGAATAAATTTGCCACAGGGAACGGCTATGCCTTCGGCAACTGTGGAGTCAAGCTCGATGTGTGGCAGATCTAATGAAAATAAGATGTATATGTCAGTCAATTAAATCACTAGTATAGGAAAAAGATTTAATAGGTAATATTCAATATCTTTTTATTCAGTGTGGATGTATTTCTTCGCCTCTTCCCCAATCATACCAACTAAAAGTCATGCCGATATCAAAAAACTAATCACCAATTCTCTCTCTTGCAATAACTTCATTGAGCTCAGCAGGCTTGCTGTCACCAGCTCTGTTCACAGCCTTCACTTGGAAATCGTATTTTTGATTTTCTTTCAAGTTTCCGACAACACATTGAAAGGAATCTGCAAGACTTTTTTCATTGCATCGAAACCATGTTCCGTCTTCTAGCTGTCTTTCCACAACGTAGGAAAGCTTGGAGTCGCCACCATCGTATTCAGGCAGCTCCCAAGCGATGGTGACTGTGTTTTTCGTGGAGTCTTTCACTCCGACATGTCTCGGAGGGGATGGGACAATAACTGGATCTTGACATGGAACACGATCGCTTTCGACACTGAATTTACTGGCATCCGCAGCATTTTCAGCATTCACTCTGAATTGATATTCTGATCCTTCAAGCAGTCCACTTTTTATCTGGAAATGTTAAATATATATTTGTACTGAAAACTATACAGAACTTGGAAGGATTAAATTAATTAGTGGTATACATACATGATATTCGGTGGATCTAATCAAATCTCGTGCTACTCTGATCCATCTTGTAGAACTAGTGTCTTTCTTTTCCAAGCAATATCCGAGTATGGAGCTGCCACCGTCTTTTGGTTCGTTCCACTTTACAGTCATGGATTTGCGAGTCACGTCAATGACAATAGGCTTCTCTGGTGCATCAGGTTCATCTATAGAGCATTATTTAGTATTATTTTTTTAACATAATAATACTAATTGATTATGTGCAGATGAAGTTAAGTAGCTGTGACGATTATGCATGATTTAGTAATCAATTTATTTGATCATTATTGATGTTAATTTATTAATAGTTTTAGACAACTCACCAAACAGCATTTTCGAAACGTATAGGTCCGATTCGAGCCAAGACCCTTGACCAAGCTTATTCTCAGCAGATACCCTGAACACATATTCTTTTCCCTCAGTCAACTTGCTGGCACGCCACCTGGTCGAGCTTAGCGTAGTAGACAGAGATGTCCAAGTCTATAATGAAGAAAAATATCATACCTAGGCCTAGGATATTTAAATTAAATTAAATCTATGTGCTAATGAAGTCACAGCACTACCTTTTTACTGGTATCTCTTATATCTATGGCGTAGCTGAGTATTTCTAAGCCACCGTCATCTGCTGGCGGTGTCCAGCGTAAGGTAACAGCTTCCTTAGTTCTATCCTCGAATGTAAACGGTGAGGCACATATTGCTGGAATATCTGAAAATCAAGTTAAATTCATGTAGAAGTCAAATGATACATCCACGCACTGGAAAAAGTGTTGTGAATTCAGTAAGAGGTAAGAAGTTTGCCAAATGCCTTATAGTTTAAGCGAGTAAATACCACACCTGTTATAAAAACTTCTACTGAAGCAGTTGCCTTTCCTTGTTCATTTTCAACACATAAAAAGTATTTGCCTTTATCCGCTCGGGTGCAGGAGTCTATAACAATTTCTGTCGTGTCTGTCGTTGTCTGGAAAAGAAAAATTGATGAAGGAATATATTCCCTGTCAAACTAGGAAAATAATCTATGAAATATATAAAACACATCATACCACTACTTTTCTAACATCTGTGTCCACAACATCGGTCTCTTCTTTGTCACATTGTATCCATCTGACAGTGGGTTCGGGCATTCCTGTATAGACTGCGCTGAGAACTATTTTAGTGCCGGCCCTGGTTTCCAGTCCCCGTTTGAGATGTTTTGACAGATGTACTGTAGGAGGTGCTGCAGTGAATAAAAATCAAGCAGAAATAAATAATTAAAAGAATATTCCAGTCCGTCTATATATAATTAGGAGGAAGTTTATTTCTTCACGATAGAAATCCGAATGATTGGGCAGATTTCAAACAAATTTATGAATAGAAATGTTACCGATTGGGTCTTTAGCAATGATAGGCTTTTCGAGACAGGCTGGTTCACTAAGTCCGGCTTTGTTCTGAGCATACACTCGGCACATGTATTCAATATTAGGAGTGAGGTTTTCGATCACGTGCCTTGTAGAAATACAGTCGCTTGTGTCCGAAATCCAGTTTTCTTTTTCCTGTAATACCAATCGCATTAGTTTCTGTTTGTGTGAGCAAGCAATGTGAATGACTCATAACAACTTTTCAATATTGATAACAAAACAAGCTGCAAGCAGGAAAAAGAAATTCCTATATGAAAAAAATCAGGTAATTCTCTGACTGAGAAATTTACCTTTTCTGTGAACTGGACAGTATATCCAGTTATGATGCAGGATTTATCAGTGGAAGGCCGGTTCCAGGAAAGAGTAATGGACTTGGATGTAGATTCAATGAAGGTGAGATCGTCTGGTGAACCGGGTGGAACTAATATAATACAGAACAAAATTATTTATTTAGATAATCAAGGATATGCTTTGGATATCAAAAGATTCAAACATTTGAAAATCTGACAACTACAAGTTTTTTAAAATGAAAATAATCTTCGAATATATATTTACCCAATGGATCCACAGCAAGAATTTCATCTTGCAAGGAAAGAGACTTTCCACTGCCGGCAACATTATGAGCCGTAACACGGAAATTGTATTTTTGCCCACGGATCAAATCTGTTATCTTCCAAGTCATTTTCTTCGTGGCAGCGATGACAGCAGTCCACGTCCTTCTTCCAGACTCGCGCCTGAATTAAATCGTGTGAATTATATGGTAAAATGCATATTTTACAAAATATTGCTTGTTCCACTGATAGAGTTTCCAGTCCTAGCAATTACCTCTCAATGGAATAATGCAGAATTTCACTGCCTCCATCATCCTGTGGAGCTTTCCAGCACAACACACAAGAATTATTGCGAATTTCAGATGCTGTCACATCCTCTGGAGCTCCGGGACGATCTTAAACACAGTAGATAAAGTTCAAGAAGATTCTTCATAGGCAAATGCAAGAAGTAAATTTATCAAACATACCAAGAACAGTAATGGTACAGGGTCCAGAAACCGTGGCAATATTATTTGTCAGAGTGATTGTGTATTTTCCACCATCACCTCGACGAACACATGGAATAAAAAGCATTGCTTCATTGCCAGATGTGGATGACTGCATAAGAAAATTCAATTGTAATTTAGTTATTACACAACGTTAGTTGTTTTCAGAGTCAGAAAACCTATGATTTACATATCTTAGTAATATTTATAATGTCTTACCGCAAGTGACTTCAGATCTTCGTCATCTTTTTTCCAAGTAACTTCGGGTCTTGGTATGCCGGTGAATGGAACACGAAGTTTCATTCTATCTCCGACAGTCAAAGTGATGTTCTCTGTTTTCATTTCAAAGTTTGGTGCACCTATATAACTGGATATTAGTTTTCCAAATTCCTTATATAAATTTAATAGTACATGTACACATGAAGTATAATATATGATCTAATAATATGACCAATAACTCACAATCAGGATGTCTTGCAGTAATAGGACCGATTTCTTCGCTGGGCTGCCCCATTCCGGCACAGTTGCAAGCAGACACACGGAAAAGATATTCTCGGCCCTCACGGAGGCCAGTGACCTTATATACAAAGAAATATATCAAAATGAATGCATTTCTGAAACTTCTCAGGAACTTTCTGAAAACAACACCGGAGACAGTAATTTATGGTGATTTAGAATAATAATATATTTCTTTATTCACCTTTCCTGTGAATTCCTCATAGGGAACGACATTGCATCGAACCCAATCCTCGCTACCGGCTAAGGTTCTCTCCACGTAATACCCCTGAATGTCATCTCCTCCATTGAGAGCAGGAAGCTCCCATTTCAGAGTTACAGATCCTGGAGTAGTGGTGACTAGTTTTACATCCAGTGGTGGAGTTGGAGGCACTGTAAACATTACATGGTGTTAAGTACATTGGCTTCAGTTTCAATTATTTTGTTTATATATTTATATAATATTATCCACCATACCAATTGGATCTCTAATTGTAAAGGTTAGAGTTGGTTCGCTGGGTTCACTAGGACCTGCTTCATTCACAGCAATGACACGGAATTGAACTTCACTGTGTGAAGTTACACTCCAGGTCTGAATAATGAGAAATTAAATAATTATTTAGATTGAATGACTTCATTTTAGACATGCTAGCAATCCGGAATGAATAAAATTCACCTTATAACTGCAAGTACCGTCTTCAGTTTTACCAACTTCAACCCAGCGTTGGCCCGGCAATTCTCTCTTTTCAACAAGGTATCTAGCTATTGTAGCTCCTCCGTCAAAGACTGGCTCACGCCACACCAAGCATACATCGCCACGTGTAACACTTTCTGGTTTCAATGATCTTGGTTTACCAGGAACAGCTGCAATGGAATATAGATTTGAAATATTAATAAGAGTTAGTTATATATCAACACTATTATACATCTTCACACTTACTGAACATGCAAACTGCAGAAATAGCATCACACTGGATCCATTCACTTTGACCAATCACATTGACAGCAGCTATTCTGAACTCGAGTGAAGTACCTTCTTTCAAATCTTCGACAATATATTCAGTGGATGAAATGTCCTGCAAAGAACATGAACATGAACAATTTATATTTTTATAATATAGGGGAAATATAAATATAATGTATACATAAGTGAAACATTATTATAAGTTTCTAGTAGTTATCGCCTCATACATATCCTATCTTCAGTATATTCAGTATTTTGT
>QXVX01004253.1:0-11495 GCA_013436065.1 Halocynthia aurantium | reverse complement strand
GATGATCAGTTGGGTGCCAGCTTCACTACTTTCTTGTATATTCACACATTTCGGAATTTTACAACATTCTTCCTCTTTTAACAATATTCTCTTACTGTGATACGGACAGGGTGCATTTCCTACATCCTTGCATTTCTCTTTATTGCAACCGCATTCGTACGTACTACAGCATTGATCTACAGGATATCTTACAAGATCTTCATAAAAATTACACACTGGGGCTAGATCATTGCATTTTGTTATATCACAGATCTCTGGAACTATTCTATATGAAAAACAACAGTCATCTGCCCTTTCTTCAACTACTATTTCTCCGGATTTTGTCATAGGATATTCCTCGCATTGCTGTATTTCACATTTGATTTCTTCTGAACTGTAGCAAATACAGATATTGCATGGATCTCCTGATTTGTACCAACATTCACCATACATTCTAGGTATACCATCTTCACTTGTACAGATATGTTTTTCTGGTATTATGACCATTTCCGCTCCTGCACCATTTGCAGCATTTCTTTCATCAGAATTTTCGATGTGTGATGACTGTACTGTCGATGCTGACAGTGGATTGGTGGACAGAAATTGTTGATCACTATCTGTTACAAGTACGTTAGCTATATTACTTTCAATTATTGCAGAGGTAATGCTTGTGCTTCCTAATCCTTTTGTAACGTCAACGCACTTGGCTATATCACAACATTGTCCTGGTTCAAGAACCACTCTAATACTGCCATCCGGACATGCCGGATCTCCTAGGTGAGGACAGTAACTCGGGTTACATACGCATTCATACTTAAAACAGCAGCTATCACCATCTAAAGTGTAGGAGACGACGTCTTCATTCAATGAACACGTTGGTGTCGTATAAAGACATTGAGATATGTCGCATTCTTCCTTCACGATAGTATATGCAACACAGCAATCATCAACCTTGTTTTCTAATACATAGCTTCCTGCTGGACTTTCTGGATAGGAATCACATATCTTTCGAACACAACGCACATCACCAGAATCGTAACAAGTACAAGTTTCGCAGGAATCTTTAGCATAGCTCCACGTAGTTCCAAAATGTCTTTCTATACCTGATTCATCAATACAAATCGGAGTTTCATTGACAATCGCGTCTCGCAGCACCGCTGCACTTTCGGCAGCTGCAATTGCTGCCGCATCCCCTTTCAAACCCAAATGACCAGTTACTGCAGATACACTTTCGCCTCTCCATGGTTCATTTCCAAATAAATATGCGGATCCAAGAGAAATCATAGTACTTTCTTCAGTATTTGCTAATATGTTACCATCCACCATAGATCCTTCCTTTCCAACGCTGTATCCAGTATTTCCTTGAAACTGTGATGCAACACTAAAATATTTTGTACCAATTTCGGTTGACATATGACTTGTAACAACACCATTGTCTTCTTGCACCTTTACCATACCAAGTTGCTCTGACGTTCCTGTATCTGAGTGTGTGCTTCCCATTTCTGAACCAGCAACACCAACTGATGATAGTTCTTGAACATTTTGCTGTTTGTCGCCAAAGCCTCCTAACAATGCACCTCCATAACCAGTGGATATCACTTTCATTCCAGCATGAGACCCGAGTCCTGTTCCAGCTAATCTTTCACTGCTCATGCCTCGTTGAATCGCGTCAACAGCCAACGCAGCAGCTATACCACTTGCGGGAATACAGCCATCCAAGATCTCGTCAATCAAGACATTGTTCCAGCAATGATATCGTATGCATGCATCACGATCACTTCTAACTTGTCCAGGCTAATATATATTGTAAAAGAGTACGATAACAAAAACAGACTCACTTTAGGTGTATACACGATAAACGGTAGTTATATTTCTAATCATACGGTATGATATTTCTTGCGAATAATGTAACTGATATGATTCATGCATAGATATCATAGATAAGGGAGGGACAGAAAAATAAAGGATATCCATGCGTTCTCCTTTCCTTAACATCTAAAAAAAAAATTGGAAAAACTCCATTTACTTACCGCTATCACTGTTCCCTCTGGTAATCTACATGGACAGTCAGCCTCTTTTACGCAAGTTTGTGTATCACGAAGAAAATACCCATGCGGACATGTTGGAAATTCTTGACCGCAAGTATCGATACATCCATCCTTCTCAGTAAAAGCACACTGAAACGTTGATGCAGAGCAGGACTGACAAAGATCGTTACAGCGTAGAGCACAGTTTATTATATTCTCTTTTCCGCATGATTCTGTAAAATTGATGTTAAAAATTATTTAAACTTTCAAGTTGAGTTTTCCAATAAGCAACTATTTCAATCATACCTAGCAAATTGTCATGGAGGTCATCGCAAAGACTAGGAGTCAATTCAGCAGGCTTGAAATCTAAACTGCCGATATCTGCCATTCCTCCATGAAGTGGTCCTAGGGATTTGTATTTATCGGTAAACAAGGAAAATCTTCAATTCATTCAGACAACTTACCTCCTGGAATTTCTCCAAATGGGGTTCCTCCTTCATTACATGACAGACCAAGGCAGTGAATTGCGTTATCCATGCAATAACTGCGAAATAATAATTCATTCGTCAAACACTGATCGCGGATGTTAAATTTAAATTTTGTCAAATACATTGAAATAGAATAATAAAGCGACAACGTACATGGAATATAAATGAATGAATATAAAATTCAATATTGTAAAATATCAATAAATAATTCTAGCGCCCTAATGATAATAAAGCGACCTTTAATTGCAAAGAATATAAGTGAAAATTTGATTTCGCAACATCTTCACTGAATATTAACACGATGTTTTAGAGAATTCCACAATAAATTCTTACACTCTATCGGAGAAATATGGAATTCTTAGAAACTTCCAACAAAATAAATTGCAACTCTGTTAAATAATTCAATCGCACTTTCGGCGTAAACGCCGTATGAATGTTATCAAATCCTTTTTTAACTGTGATAATGCCCCCAAAGCGCACTACATATAATCATCATTGTCATTGTACAGTATTATCGTACTATCGTCATCATGGATCATCGCAACAAGAACAAAACGTGACGTGAAATCGCTCTGATTTCTATGTAACTTGTATAAGAAATTAAATTACCAGCTTCTACATGCGTCAGACATTGATTCTATTTTCTGTCCGTCACTGTATGCAACACCTTCTATCACATCACATGTACAAGTCTCAAGTAGCTCACAAACCTGGCCGTCAGTGCTAGAGACCTATAAAGAGAGCAAGCAAGTGTACAAATTTCTATACTTTTGAATAGCATAAACACTTACAGTTCCTTCCGGACAATCACAGCCTTCAACGCATGCAAATTCGCATTCACTTGTTATCTTTTCGTACTGATTGTAATTGCTACAAGTTTTAGGGCAGGCTGATATACATGGATTGTATTCTCTTCCTCGACCAGTGCACATTATAGCTGAATATTAAAAGTAAAAAGATCAAATGTAATATTGTGTTACCAATACGATAAGAATGAAAGATGTTAAAGTAGTATTCCATTCAAGATATACACAAATCAAAACATAAAAAGTCACTTACGGCATAGACTTTGTGATCTCCAGAAAATATGCACTCCAAATCGATTACACTGCTGAGTATAAGCATGTATTGCAGTACATATGCATTCGCAATCGCCACCGACATCACAGCCACAAGCATCATTCACGCAAGCATCATAATAGTCTCTGGGTGGTACGAGAGAATGGCAAGCCTGTAAAGCAATATCGAACAGTTACACAATATACAGTATTGTCACGCCAAAAAAAAGGAATCAAAAATTCTCTTACATCGAATACATTCCCGGTGATCACCGAACATTTTCTTTCGGCCCAATATTTTCTGTGTGTATTGCTAGCACACAGATCAGTTTCTGCACTCACAGCATCACTTCCAGACATAGTGGTCTAAGATTAGAATCAAAATTTAGCACTGATTCATTCATTCTCTTAAGATAACTAAGAAACGATAAGTAACACTCCCAGTCAACGGATATTTTTTATGACTTTCAAAAACACAATTCATGCATTAAATGAGATGAATAACTTACCTTCCACGAGTTAACAAAAGTGATTTCATTGACTTCAATTGAATTCTGCGGAGTTTTGAAATCGTTTGTTTCCTGACCATCAAAATCTCCACATAAGCCTAATGTATATGGAAATTATTACCATAGGATGCAAGATAATAGGAATGTCATAGTCCCACTATAATGAAATGAATTTATAACCTTCCACTTTTTCTTTATGAGCCGAATCAATGCGGATAATTACAGTGGTCATTTTGTCCCATTGCAACGTGACACCCATATCTTTTGCAGTCACGAATACCCACAAGCCAACGTAAGTTACCTCAAATGATCCAATCTGTTGAACAGTTCGTTGTTATTCTGATATCTCAAGTTACACTAACGAACGACACGTTTAGTATGAAAGCTCACCCTACGTTCTTGAATAGCTTTACCACGAACTAATTCTACGTAATTTTCCTTCTTTGGATCTCCAGTGTTAATAGAGAATACTACTCGCTTCGAACAGGTGTTACCTTTGGTTCCACAAACAACATTCTCTATGGAGATCTGAAATAAGAATGGTATGTTATTTTTATTGCTGAATGATTGAATAAAAGTTCAGGGCTCGATAATAGCTTGTTCTCGACGCAGAGGTGTATCAGTATGCTATAGCAGCTGTTTACTTTTCATATTGTTGGAATACTGTAATACTTAAAAGTCCTGACAGTCACCTTAAAATCGTGTTGGTTCGCCGTAGTGGAACGGATCAAAGTGAATTCATTAGATCCGCTGAATTGATATTTTGCGTTATCAAACGTGGTGTAATGAGAATCACCGTAAGCCCGACATAGACCTGCACATTCCGCAGTTTCACATGACCAGACTCCTCCCACACATTGACTATTAATACAAAAAACACAGTTGTCTCTACAAATAATATAATATAAAAGATATTCTTATTCAGTGGTTCTCAAGTGGTGTCACTGACTGTGCCTATGGTCGGCACACGATTTGGCAATACTATTGTACTAGCTTCGTTTTCTCAACAGCTTTGTTTAAAATTATAAATATAAAGTATATTAATTATGTTTGATATTTTCGCTGGAATCCCAGATTGAGAACCACTGTCCTAAATATTCGAATGTTAGGAACCGTTCCTAACCAGGTGTTGCAATCTTGCTGCATGTTCTCGCCTTCACAGTAACTTCTACCACCATGATAACATGGGCAGTTTGTCGGAGTGACACAAGCAACTGTTTCTTCATCCCATACATAGTCTTCCATGCATTGACAGCCTGCTACGCACTTGGTAATCTAAAGGGCATGGAACATATGAAAATTAAAAGATAATGTATCAAATTAATTCGTGAAGTTATATTAAGCCTACACTGTGGGTAGCATGAATAGTACATTGAAATTTCATATGCAGAATAAATATAACAAGTCAAACATTACCTTTCTGTTGACAATTGGCAAATGCATATTTCTGCAGGTTTTGATTTCAGGTTTCATGCAACTTGTGAATTCTTGGTTATCAATACATGATAAAGTTATCGGACAGTCATTGCTCGTACACACCCATTGACCTTTATGACACTCACTAAAAAGGAAATTAACTGTGATCAATACACATTTACTAACTCACACACTGGCGTTTCAAGGCCAAAAAAGTTGCACATAACAAGCGATACTTCACTACTGCAGCACAAATTATAAAACACTTGTTCATTTAGTTAAAAATACGAGTTTTTTTAAGCAATAAGTTGTACAGAAACTTTACCAAACGTTGCAATCCTGCATGCGAGTTTCTCCAGATTCATATAATAGTTCGTTGTACATGCAAGAGCACTCATCTACTGCTACACAATTTCCACTGTAATCGAAAACCTTTAAAAAATCAAGGAAATTGTAAGGATACACTTGGGATGGTTATATAATGAAATGAATTTTGCAAATAAACTTAATTCTGTATTTTTTTAATCATTGTTGCTAAGTAAAGTATTTACCAATCCGCCTAAGCAAGTACAACCAGGAACACATTGCTCGGTGCACAAATCTCTGGTTTGAAGTGACCCACATGACATTCCACATGCGTTTGCACATTCTTTGAATGCAGTTCCAGATTCACATACCATTTCATCCGCTTAATTAAAATTACGACAATAAAGTAAATCCAGGAAAATAAAGTTGTAAAATAAAATATATGTATTGCATTTTTTCAAATGAAATACTACCATGCAATCGTATATGTAGACTGTTCTAACATAAAAGAAATTAAAAATTGTCTCATACAGCATTCTGCTATCCCAGTTCTCCAATTTTCGATCACCACGCCAAGTTTTGAGCAGGTGATGGCATAATCGGAAATACTGCGGCATTGTGCTCTTGTATCCTGATTATTGCACACATCAGACATGCAATTTTCATAATACTGTTTGTAGTTTACGATTTCGTGGCAATCTATAAAAAAAGTTGGAATTACAAATAAATCAGCGAATATAACATCGGATGACTCTACCTGTGAATGGATGAGAAGTTAATCTGTTACAGCTCTCTCTTGCTTGCGGTTTGTATGCCTTATGAATATCACACGGTGAAGTCAAAACCATTGCTGTAACTGGGAAAACACAATGCCCAGTCACCCTGCATTATGAAAAAAAACACTTGTTCAATTTAAATGATCATGACATACGACAGATGGTAGATACTAAATTATTGAATCAGAATGAACTACAATGTCTAACCACTCATCTCCAAAATCATTCGAATTTGCAGCAAGATCTCCATTCATGGTCCAAAAATCATCAGTTGTCTGGCCATTAAAGTTACCACACAAGCCACTGACACGGGAACAGAGAGTTGGCTGTGCTCTTATATAAATACGATCTTGAGCATCGAAGAGAATTGTCAAACCACTGTTTATAGTTATCTGAAATTATATCATGAAATAGTTACCGTACTTAATAACTGTAAATTCTAACGGTTAGATTGTGAATGAACGAGTTGATATAGCTGACTAAAAATGGAAAAGGCGTGGCGTGGCGCGTGTGAACACTATAAACCTATTATACTCATGTGAAACTAATATAAACATCAATTATGATGATGTTTGTCAGAAATGGGGCGACCGAAATTCTAAACCTTTTCTTTGCATTAACGTAATATTCTATTCCTATTCTATAGAAATATTGTACAGAAATGTTACAATTACTGCTACGCTGATATCACACCATAATTGCAATTAAATTAGTACCTTGAAAAACTTGGTAGTGACTTTTTCAATTGCGTAAAAATAACTGTGGTATGGTAGTATTCTCTCCTCTCCTTGTATTTCGCAAATTCCTGTGTGTAAAATCTTAGCCTCCTCTCCATTCACTCGGATAATTAGGGACCGATCACAAGTTGCTACTCTGCCGTGGTATAAAAATCAGAAAGGTAAAGATAATGTTTACTAACTTGCTAATTAACTAAAATTAAATCGTCGAGTGTGTATTACGTGCATGACTTGAGTAATTTGACTTCAAATGCTATATCTTGCATTCCTTCTGTTTTTGTCAAGATATAATTGCATTTTCCGTTAAAATCGAAATGCTTTCCATCAAACGAAGTGAAGTGATCACCAACAGATTTACAGACAGAATCACAAATGTTTTTGGTACACGCCCATTTTCCCATTGCGCATACACTGTAGTCAATAACAAGCAATATCAATTATATATATATATATATATATATTGGTGAATCATATCGATCTGTGTTACAATTATACCATCGATTGCAATCTCTGCGAATCCTTGAACCAGAAGCATACTCTTTTCTGGCATATTGACAAGGACATTCGCTCTTAGCAACACAAGTTCCGTTGTGCAGATATGTGCCTACAGTGGAAGATTTTTTGAATAGTAGTTACAAAAGAATCGACTTTAAGTATGTGGTATTTCTCTAATGACCTGTAGGACAATGACATCCTTCAATGCAATGGTCGTTCTCGCAGTTATAGCTGGTATCGTAGCAGGTTTTCGGACAAGACGAACCACACACGTCGTAGGTTTGACAATCGCGGCATGTCATTGCTGGACATGAGGATATTTCAAATTTACTTACATTTGCGATACTGTGTTTGATTTCTATCAATACAGAACCGATTAATTCTTACCACAACGCCCTTCCTCGCGCCAACCGACAACAACACCAAACCGTGCGCATTTACGAAAATACGTAGCCATAGAACTACATACTGCATCATCATTGTCACTCCAGCAAACATCCTCTTTGCACGCTTCAAAATATGGAGCAGGATCTATAACCTAGAAAACAACAGAATAAATGAATTTCAATTCTAAACCAAACTGATTTTCCTCAAAAAATATAAACTTTATAAAATTAACTTACGTATTTACACTTGGTTTCCAGTATAAATTTACAGCCACGGAGGGCTTTTGCAATGTTCAGTTTGTCTGCGTGCGTAGCTCTCGAACAGAAAGTATGACTGTCCGTTGAACTACAGTCTTTAGTCAACAACAACAAAAACGAGATAAAGATGATAAATGTTAATGATAAATTAGGAACGTAAGTAAAGGTCAATAATTTACCTCCATCAACCCAAGATTTGGCAAAAATAACGATGTTATCGGTGACTAATCCATCCGCTTTCTGGAAATCATCCTTTCGATTTTGATTATAAGTGCCACACAAGCCTTTAGTTTTTCCTTCGTAATTATCGCCAACCTGTAGGATATTAATTTTATAGTTTTGCTGAATCTATTTTTTTTCATCTACGGATATCCAAACAAAATCTATCCTGAAGTTCAGGAAAATTGTATACTTCATCAAATTCTTTTTAAAAAATGGAGCTAATGACCATCACTGACAGACCGTAAAGGGTGATCGGATATCGGAATGTCAGAATACTGCAATAAATAAAAGAAATCATACCCGGATGTAGAGAGCGTCGAGCCCATCCCACTTAAGGTAAAAATCAGTTTCGGGGTCTCGTATTATGATAAAATCAGCAACACGCTGTATTAGCACTCCTGTCATTGATGCGGGAAGGATAACTTGTTCTCCATTCGCAAAAACGGCGGGTTCGTTATTGACCTGATGAGGTTTGAGCTCCAAAACCAAATCTCCGATGTTCATGGTAAATGATCTGAATAATATAATAGTATAATACTCCTAGTTCACTTTTATACAATGTTTGTGTGCGGTAAAAACTAGTCAGTATTACTGACTTTACGTCGGTCAAATTTATATTATGAATGAAGAGCAATTCACGTGGGTGTGTTTGTCCAAATCACACACATAAGATAGCCTAAATTGTGTAGATAGTGTAAGATATATGTAATAAGACTTTTCTCCCGAGTAAGGACAGGGTAATCCCGTAAAGAATATTATTCTGCACGATTTTTTCGCGCAACACCTTATGTTTCTCTTGAGTAAATTTTAACAGCATTAATCTTTGTTCATACGTAATGTATGATAAGGTCTAAAATAGTAAATAACAGACGGACCTTCGGCATGTAACGTCGACACAGTTCTCACTGTTATGTACTTTTACAGAGATCAAATAGTCAGTATCTTCCATCAGAGTGTAGCTACAGCCATCTCCCTGGAAACGATACATTTTTCCATCGAAAGTTTGATAATGATGTTGGCCCCAGGTACTACAGTATCCAGTCCTTTCAGTTGAAACGTCGTTCATCGTGTAAATACCTGTGACAGCTGCTAAGCCAACTGGATCGACTGGATCAAGCGTCTCTGTAAGAACAATATTCGCAATCTTAATTCACTACTTTACTATTACTATTACTCGTTCAGTGTTAACACCAAGATCTTATTGTGTTAATAGTAAAGTAATTTTATTCGAATATTATTGATAACGAAGGGTACGTGACATGTGACGTTGTGAATCTTGTACAATATACACTGATAGTCACTATATGCACCCAGGGCCGGATTAAGGATTTGACGGACCTGGGGCTATATGGTAGTCAGGGGCCTATATTTCCTTCCCGTTCAATGTACCATAACTAAAATAAAATAAACGGAAAATATACACAAAGTATGTACTCATTGAACACATTCAAATGACATATTTTCTGGATTTAGAGAGAAAAACCCATTACAACTTTAAATTACAACTGCCAGTTGCTCGTAGTAAGTCATCGGTGGGCCTGGGGCTGCAGCCCCATCAGCCCCCGCCTTAATCCGGCCCTGAATGTATCTCTACCTGAGGCTGGGCTCAGTTGAATAAAAATAGACAGATGAACAAGTGGTATATGCTGATGAAGAGTTTACTTTCTCAGGGATGGTGGTCAAGGCTGGATTATACTGGTGACAGATAAACATGGAAAACAAAGGGTCAGTCTAACTTTACAGATGCTATATCACTGCTTCACACAAAAACATCTACGCTACTTGTCTTGGGAACATGTTGAGCTTAATCCCATACTTACGTATGTACAAATGTACCTTTTAGTAAAATCTTGATGATATAAAGTTCTTAAACGCTGAACGATATATTGCACAGTAATTTCTTGTCTAGGGTTTTCTGCCGCATTATGATTGAGCATCGCTAAAAGAAATCAAGACATATTAACACCTTGAGATATCAAGTTGGATATGTTATAGCGTTCCTAATTAAAATGAGCTGCCTTCATAAAAGCTTAATTCGAAGTAGCAGAAATTTTCTCTACATTGTAAATCAGTGGATTGTGAGCCTGACATTCCGAAAGGTAGTAATGGGGTAGTACGTGAGCTTTAGAATTCTCATAAGGCTCGTTCAACAACTAAAGGTTTCTGAACTGCATCAAATACAAGTTTAAATTTCTGCCTTTTTAAAATCAAGGATTGGGAAACCACTTATACACAGCATAAATTAGGAATTAATAAATCAACCTAATGATTAAGAACGTATAATGGAACTCACATGTAATACTTTTTTTCAATGTAAAATAATCTACATATTCTTGGTCTTTGTCAGAATTAGGAATAACAATTAAGTCATCCTCTTCGCTATCATGAGCAATGACAGGGTTTTTAGATAATTTTGAAACAGCAGTTTGAAGCGAGCTTGAGTCGTTGCATGTAGTCGTGCCGCACTCCATCTTGTAAATTGTCCGCTTGTCATCATTCTGTGAACTGTCACACGAGGAAAAGTTACAGCTAGCTGATTCCTTGTTCTTAGTTTTACGAGAGGGAAAGCTCGGATAAGAACTACTTTTATATTCCTTCACGAATTGCACACAGTCATCTTCTTTATATGATTTTCCTAAATAAAAAAAAACAAAGACTTCAAATTATTGAGGTATTGTAGATAAGGATAAGTTATCATAATAAATCGATGCTGGATTTTTTTGAGAAATCATTGTAGATGTTAATGTATTTCATTTCCTAGGGATCAGACATGCTTACATAGGATAGCCGACGGTAAATACGGTGAAGACGGTAAACTAATACATAATGTACATAGAG